>PVIY010004336.1:0-103903 GCA_004026745.1 Myrmecophaga tridactyla
CTTTCCAGGAAGCAAATGGATTTGTGTCACTCTCATGTTCAAAATCCCTTAAAGATCCTCATTCCCTATAATTTGATAACCAAACTCCTTAAAATGACACTCATGTACTTTTATGATCTAGCCTCTCCATCCCTCTAGAAGGTTGCATCGTGCTGTGTGCTTATATCTACCGCATGTCTCAAACTCTCTCTTCTACTGAAGATTCCTTAAATTGTCCATGTTCTCTCATGCCTGTCTACATAGACTGTCTTTCTTATACAACTTCTGATTTATACTCCCTTACTTAGTTTTCTCCTACCTAATCTTCAACATGCAGCTCATGCATCACCAGAGAATCTTTCCAAGATGCCCTCTGTTCCTTCTTTTCCATGACCAGGATCCCTACCCTTTTAAAAAGACTTACTACACTGTGTTGTTTTGGTGGTTGATTGGTCTGATGAGTATTTTTAGATCAAGGACCATGTCTTGTTCATCTTTATATCTCTAAGACCTGATACGGTGCTGGTGCAGATAGAAGCTTCATAAAGGATTGAGGAATGAATGTCAGAAAGCAGTTTGTCAAAGCCACAAGGGTAGGAATTCAATATGGAATCTCAGAATACCTGAATCAGAAGAGACCTTGAACAATTTCAAGTCCAAGCTGTCGTTTTAAACAATAAAGAAGAATGTGGGGTCCAGTGACAGGAAGTGGCCTGTCCATGTTTACACAGGTATCATTAATTGTAAAAAATAAGAGAGAGTGAAATGGGCCACAGAAATGAAAATAAAGACTAAGGGATAGAAGCGGTTAAGTTAGCTAGGATTAGAAGGGGGTGCAAGAGGAAACATGTTATTACTGAGGGTGGAGAGAAATGGAGAGAGCCCTATACAATCCCAGCTGAAGAGCCAATGTGCTAATGCCAGGTGACTACAGAACCAGTAAGTCCAGCCTGAAGTTAGAGAGCAGCTTGAATGGTCTAGGGGGTAGATGGAATAAATGAGAGAGAAACTGGACCCCACATCAATTTTAGATACAAGATTCCTCCTATAGGAGTCTTTCTTGATGACCCAGACTTCACTCTTTACATCTGAGGCCAATGTGCTTCATGATTGTGCTTCATGACTCGCATTGGGTTGAACTTGACAGTGAGCAAGAGAAAGAAGGAGCTTTGTATAAGGAGATATTAGTTGGGTCAGAGGGACTGTGGTAGGGAGCTCAGGACGTGAGCTGCATAGTTTAGGGAGAAAATGGATATTGAATTGAATAATTTAGATTTGTTATTTTGGAGAATAGGAAGCCATTATTGGCTCTTTACCTGAAGAGTGGCTTGTTTAATGCATATCTTTTACATATAGATCATTCTCAGGGACTGCATTTATGTTGCTGTTCTCTCTGGGCTTGGGAGGCTCATTCCTGCAGACAGTCTATAGCTGGCTCCTTTACCTCTTCAGATCTGTACTTAAAGATCATAATATTGCTAAGGCGTGCCCTGAGGAGTCTACTTCAATTTGTTGCACCTTCCAGTCTATCCCCTTACTTCATTCTATGTTTCTCTCCTGCACTTAACCTCTGACCTAGTATAAATCTTTTATTTGTTTATGTGTACATTCTCTATTACCACCCATTAGAATATTCCATGAAGACAGGAATTTTTGCCCATTTTGTTTACTCCTGTATTTCCTGTTCCTAGAATATTACATGGCATAAAGGAACTCCAAGGATTGCCGAAACCACCAGAAGCCAGGAAGAGGCTAGGAAGGATCCTTCCGTAGACCCATTAGAGAGAGCCTGACCCTGCCACCTCTTGATTTCAGATTTCTGGCCTCCAGAACCCTGTAAGAATAAATTTCTATTGTTTTAAGCCATGTAATTTGTGGCAATTTGTTACAACAGGCCTAAGAAGCTAACATAGTAGTGCATTCTTTTTTAAAAATTTTTATTAATAAAAACCAAACAACATACAAACACGAACATTCTTAACATATGAACATTCCATACTTGGTGTGTAACGATGGCTCCCAATATCATTACATAGTTGCATATTCATCACCATTGTCATTCTTTTTTTTCTTACTTAAAGGGAGTCAGGACAGGTAAGGGGGTTTGTGAACAATTTAAAAGGAGAGGTCCCCCTGTTCTTTGTATCCGGTATATGACTCAACATGTCTGGTACCCAAGTAGGCACTTAATAAACGTGTACAAAGATGTTTGAAACAGGCAGGCCCTATCAAATGATGCTACCTTTGCGGCACTTGCTCCTTCACCTGCATCCTAGAAAAGTGGAAGAGTGGATTGGAGCCTCTCCTTTTCTAGAACACCTTTGCCCAGCTTTGAGTGTAGCATGCCTGCCGACCAATCTTTAAGACGGAGACCCAGACTGAGATTCCCTGACTCTGGCCCTTTCTTTATTTTCTCAGACCACCATACATTTTTTCCTTTAGTCATTGTTACCCTCCTTGAAAGTCCTGATCTCTTGAGGGTGCCAGCTGTGAAGCACTGCCTACTGAGGCTTCCCTTACCCAAATGTCTTTTTTCCAAATACACCTAATGATCCCGAAGCTTCGTTCTTCTCCCAGCCTCCCCTGTTTGTCAGGTATATTCTTTTTGTGTGTGTGGCTATTTTAGCCTTGATTATTTACTCTAGGTGACTCCTAAATTCCTCATATCAATTTAACAAGGTTTTATTGAACACATTCAATGTGCCAAGCCCCGGGGATATAAAGATAAATTAGTTCTGGCCTCTGCCTTGAGGCTCTTATGATTTGTTTGTGGGAGTAAACATGGGGTCAGATTTTTATAAAAACGTGTGCTGAGGGCGGCTGCCGTGGCTCAGCAGGCAGGGCTCCGACCTGCCGACCTGCCGTGCTGGAGGTCTGGAGTTCGATCCCTGGTGCCTCCTGCCCATATGCAAATTAAAAAACAAAACAAAACAAAACAAAAAAAACGTGTGCTGAGTGCTGTGGTCTGGGCAGGTAAGAAGCACCTTGAGAGAAGCATGGGAGTCCCCTGAAGACAGAAATAACTGCCCAGGGTGGGGGTGGAGGACACACAGGAAGGTGTCACAAAACAGCAGCTCTCCAATCATCTAAGTTTCTTTTCTATATTTCACTTCTGAGCACACTTTGGCTCTGAAAGTCTCTAAACATATTTCTCAGTCTCTGGATCTTCACCAGGCTACCCCACAAGACAACTCTGTCTCTGTCAATTTCAGCGACTTAACAGCCTCAGCCCTTCTTTTACTTCATTTCTCTCTGTGATACTTCACTCGTCTCCTGATACATTTAACCTGGCTGTTCAAGAAGCTATTTATTTTTTCCTGGGCACTTCACTAGCTAGGACGGTATGCTGTCACCTCCTCCACACTTGGTTTTCTTTGATTACCCTCTCTCTGAGGAGGTGAGCTACAAAGTAGGTGTGGAATGTGCTTCACCCTTTAAAGATGGACCAAATAAAGTCCCTCAAGTTTCAATCACTGTCCCACTCCTCTCAATTATTAAGGCATTGGGGACTCTGGTTCTTCTGTGGACTCCTGCTCTGATGTACTAATGGAATTGAAGAGTAGATATGATTCCTTTCTTTCACGCATCACCACAAATTGTTCTCTCCTATAGCTAGGGTGGAATGGAATAAAATTTTCAGTCTAGTCCTGAATGAAGATTGTAGTGGAGGAACAGGTGACAACTGGTGTGAGAAGTAGCCAGGTTAAAGCCCATTATGAGATTTCTATGAGAGACATTCCTCTCAATGGCATTTGATCTTCAGAACCTTACCTAAGAGGTCAGGAATTAATATTCCATAGTCTCCTGCCCCAGTCCATGAGAATTGTAAGCCTGGAAGGCAAGAACTGATACAGCAATTCTTGGTAGCAAAAAACTGAGGTCACTTTGAAAATTCAAATAGGACTCACTGGAATGCGACTGAATTAGAATTTCAGTAGTTCGATTTGAGGATCTAGCTCATGAGAAGCTCCTTAGAACTTGCTGAGATGTCTAGCAATCCCAAAATGTACCTTGCTTTGGACCAGTAGAGAAACCAAAGGCATTGCCTGCACTCTTTTCAGAGTAGCCAGATGTCCAGGGAGCCAGGGTCAGCTGTGGCAGGCTGATGGCCCGTGGCCCCCAGCTCAGCATCTCAGTGGAAGTATCAAGGTAACCTAGTTTATCCTTCTACTTGGTGCTTAAATCAGGTGAAGTAAGGTAAGGGTATGTAGATGGAAGGAGAAAAAAAGTGCTATAATTCTGGGGAGGATTCACTGACTCTGAGGCAAGAAGTTAGGCTTCTCTGGAAACCCAACGGCAATGGAAACATTTGATCCTTGTTAAGAACAGCTGGGAGCTGTGTCTGCTGGGGGGATGACTACAGAGATGAAATTAAGAGCAGAACTTTTAACAGTGAAGCAAATTTCTCATGGAAAGAACACCAGGCTGGCATCAGGACACGTGAAACGCAGCCCTTGTCTGACTTTAAGGGGTTCTGTGGCCCTGAACAAGCTCCTGGGACATCCATCTTCTCTTTCAGTGGGGATAGAGAGTGCCATTCCATCCAGATCATGGCGTAGTCACATGGCTAAAGTGGACTGTCCCAGACATGC
Organism: Myrmecophaga tridactyla; assembly: GCA_004026745.1. Taxonomy (NCBI): domain Eukaryota; kingdom Metazoa; phylum Chordata; class Mammalia; order Pilosa; family Myrmecophagidae; genus Myrmecophaga; species Myrmecophaga tridactyla. The sequence continues at coordinate 4,572 of PVIY010004336.1, forward strand.
AGGTCCTTTATGGGGAGATATGATAACTGATATCTCAGCGAATGAACAGGTCCTAGAGCAGTGCTGCCCAAGGGAAATATAATGTGAGCTACAAATGCAAGCCACATATGTAATTTTAAATTTTCAAGGAGTCACATCTTAAAAAATAAAAAGAAACAGATGAAATCAGTTGTGATGATGTATTTCATTTAACCCAATGTTACAAAGATTATCATTTCAATGTGTAATCAATATAAAAACTATCAATGAGGTGTTTTGTGCTTTTTTTTTTGCATTAACTTATTGAAAGCTGATGTGTCCTTTACAGTTACAGCCCATCTCAGTTCAGACTCATCACATTTTAAGTGTTCTAGAGCCGTATGTGGTTACTGGCTGCTGTGTTGGTCAATGCAGACCTAGAGGACCGGTTTGGAGCCATTTAGGCAGCTACACTGTTGGTCAAGTCTTATAGCTCTTGGGAAGGGGCTTCCAGAAAGGGTGAAGCTTTGGTTGAGTTTTGAGGTCAATAGACCAGGTAATTGGAGAGAAGCTGGGAGAGCAATTTCAGGAGAAAGGATGACAAGGACAAGGTCAAGGACAGAGCGGGATGAGCAAGGCGTCCTTCAGGAGCCCTTTCCCTGATGCATGGAGGGATCCCTCACTGCTCTTATAGTCTGGGGGTCATTTACGCTTTCTGCTCAGGCTCAATGCCACGCACTTGCATCTGTTTGCATTCGGTACTTTTTCTCTCCCTAGCCAAATGCATGGAGACCTACTGAGGGTCTATCCATTTCTAGATTGCTTTCCACTCTGGGCAGCACAGCTTGGCTCACCGTGGGCCTTCTGATTCCCCAAATTGTGCCTCATTCTCTTTGCCTCTAGAATGGAGTTAATAATGTTCATTTTTACCAAGTTCCAAGGAGGAGTGCGGAAATGAATGAGAATTAATATGTGTGAAAAATGCTTGAAGCACCAGCGAACAAGGGGCTTAAATAAAAAGTGTTTAATTATTCATTTGGTTTTTCAAATTCACACACTCTCTTAAAAAGGTCTCTGGCATCAGGACTTCTGGGGCCCTTACTGAACTGACCTAACAAATAATTTGCCATACTCTCATTTCGTATGCATCTTCTCTGTCAAGGGAGATGTCGGAGGTGTAAACAGCGCAGAAGCTGTGTGCCTTGTTCAGATAAGGCACTGTGCTGATTTTACCGGCAATGCCCCAGGGCCCTGTCGGGCATACATTTTGCTGTAACATCTAAGTACTTTCCTCCCCCAAAGCAGCAACAACCCTGTGACCTTTATGACCTCAGCCTCCTGGAAGAACTGTGCCTGTTAAACTGGAAATCCTTGGTATACCAGTCCTCCCCATGGAAACCTATAGCCATAACCTTTTTTTCTAAAATAGCATTTCATAGAGTTGACATGCTTTGTTCATAACAATTACATTTCTCACTCGGCAGCTTAACTGAACTTTTGTATGGTAACTTGTGCAGATCTTTTCACTTGAGGGCACCACCCACTCCAGGAAGGAGTCAACAAGACTTCAGATGATGAAAAGGAAGATGGCTGTTTAAGGAGTACTGATCCCATTGGGAAACTAGAATGACTTGGGTCCTCAGGCATGTGAAAAGTCACCCCATCATTTTTACTTAAGGAAAATTAGTGTAAGGCTTTCTTTCACATACCCTCTCCCAAGTCATTTATTCTCCCTTATTAATTTCCTGCCTTATTTCTCCCCTTGGGAGAAATGACCTCTCTGGGTATAACTGAAGGAGAAGAACCTTCTCAGCCCAGTGTTAGAAAGCTGAATCACTGGCCCCTGATGGGGAGTCACTAGTTTCAGGAGATGCCCTCTCTGATCTAGAGGGCTTGTAGAGTCTATGCTTCCTGCAGATTGGGGATTCCCTTGGAGCACCTGACTCGGCAATTGTAGTTCGCAAGACATTGTTGAGAATTACACGTATGATCTGTGTGAGTCCATATGCTGACATATAGACAGGATTTCCTCTAGCGATTGACAATTAACAAAGTACATTCGTGTCCACTTACTTATCACAACAGTCCTGCACAGTAGACATCCTTAGTCCCATTTTACAGATAAGGATGCAGAAGTTCCAAGAATTTAGAGAAATGGTCCAATTCACATGATCACCTGGTACTTGCCCTAAAAGGAAAGATACCTCCTGGAAACATAAAGGAAGCATTTTTTTTTCAGATTAATTAAAAGAATTAACTTTACAAGGTAGAAAGTGAGTAGAGAGATTCATTTCCTTGAGAAGAACTATATACAGGACCAGAATCCAGATCTTTCCATTAAGAACCCTGTGTTTCTCTTTTGTGTTCTTGTACATGCGCACACATGAATACGGACGTGTATGGATATCTCATGACTATTGTCATTCAGGATGTCATATACAACTGCTGTAACTAAGAGGATTTAGTTCTAGTATACAAATTGGGGTGATTCTTAGGGTCCTCCAATTGTGATTTGGGTCTCTTCCCCACGGTGTGTCCAGGAGTGGGATAGGAGCTCTGGGATAAGACTGGAAGCAGCTGTGGGCTGAGCCTGACAAACAGTGAGAACATGTGTAAGGTAAAATTGTTGTCTGCTGGGATACTCCACTAAAAATGAAAAATACCTCTTGGGCATCTGCAGGAGCAACTTTAGGACTAATAAGAGAACAGTTAATTTACAAGTTGGGAAGTGGGCACTAGGAAGTGATGGCCCCAAGGAGGATAATACACAGAGGCTTAAGGGTGGTTTGAATCAAAATGAGAGGAATGCATGGAAGGTAAACCTTGGAAGGGGTCTGAGGGTACATCCCCAGCCCTCTGACTGTGAATATGGCCAGAGCATTCCAATCCCTGGGTGACAGAGACAGCATGCTATGGCTATGCCTCCAGTTGTTCTTCTGCTTATCTCTGGAAGAGAGTTTGAGAATCCCATGGAGCCCATTTGCTGGACTTCTGATGAAGAGCTTAAAAATGGCCTCAGTATACCAGTCTACTGGGAGCAAACTGGCTTGTGGCATGGGGTCATGGAGCCAGGTGGCAGCCTATTACAACCAGTTATTTCATTCATCCTCACAAGATCCTGGCAGGCATCCCCAAAGCAGAGAACATTATTATTCCTTGATACTGCTGAAAATGAAAGTTTGAGAGGTCAAGGGATTTTCTCTAGACATACGATACATAAAGAATTCCTTGACTGGCATCTGTATTGGCGTCAATTTCTCTTGTGCCTCTTTCTTGTCTTTTGCCCGCCTTACTCTTCTCTGGTTCTCTGGACCTCTGGCTCCAGGGCCCATATCAATGGGTCTATCAATGCACCAGCCAACTAAGGAGAAGAAGCTGCTATTGCCACTGGAAAAGGCTCCTCAGCTCTTTGTATTGCCACCGCACACCAGCACCTCTGGCAATCTTCATGCCTTTAAACATAGTACCAGTAATCAAGCATGGCACATGTCGCATGTAGAACCCAGAGAGTAGAGGGTGGGCAAATGCGATTCTGCTCAGAAATCGAGGAGACAGGGACTATCACTTCCTAACTCCCACTCTCTCCTGATGCCTCATTTACCTGGCACTAAATCCACTGTCTTCAGAACAGAATAATCTTGTCTTTTCAATATCTTTTCAACCAAGATAGAAACTTCAACAAGATTTAAACCAGAGCATTGAATCCACTTTCCCATAGGTGATCTTAAGTCAGGAAAGGTGCATATGAGAACTTGTTTAACAGAGATGACCGTTATATGGCACCACATAAATATGAGCTATTGAAAGAGCCGTTGACAGGTCCTCGACAAGTTTGAGAAACATCCTAGTTAGAAATTGTTTTGCCAATCTGTCATATATTTCCTCTTCTCCTTCCTCCTTCACTCCTGTTACTGGCATGAGATGGGAGAGGGGATGGGAGGGATAGAGGGAAAGAGAAGGAAGAGAGCGAGAAGGAGAGGAGGAGAGGAGGAGAGGAGGAAAAGAGAGAGAGGATATTGGTAACTTCTGTCCTTCACTAAGAGCAGTTTTCCCGTGCTGGTCCTCCCGATGTCAGGCTGTGGTCACTGGGAGGGACTATCCTTTCATTCCCCCTGCTTGCCCCTCGGTTAGGAGCCTTGCAAATGGTGTCTTTTGACTTTGACTTCCAGACCCTGGAACAAGGTTGCTTGGAATTGCTTTGGCTAGTACCACTTACTAGCTATAATGACCTTGGACAAACTGCTTCATCTCTCTGTGTTCCAGCTTCCTCCTTTGTAAACAGGGGTTGTGATAGAATTTCTGTTTATGGAATAGTAGTAACAGTACCTGAAACATTGCAAGTACTATGTAAATGATAAGTAAATAAGTCGCCATCTGCCACAATGTATCTTGCCCTATAGGACCTGCCCCCTCCCCCGACCTGGCCACCCGTTTATTTCTCTGGATACTTGCTCTCATTTCTTAGGCAGACGTTCCTTCTGGTCAATCATACCTTGCCTTCCTGTTTCAGTCCTTTGAAAGGCAATGCCTGGATAGATTGTTCTGGGTTCCAGTAGGGGTTGCATAAAGAATTCCTTGACTGGTATAGCATTTGTATCAGGGTCGAGTTCTCTTGTGTCTCTTTCTTGTCTTTTGCTGGCCTTACTGTTCTCTGATTCTCTGGACCTCTTACTCCTAGATGCCACCAGACTTCATCCCCACGCCTTCTTTTGTACTTTAAATTCTCAGGCTCTTTTCTTTGCCTTTCCTGCATGTTAAATTGGATATGAGGTTATCTTGACCCCATTATATGTGTATATACAATGATTTCTCTCCTTTCCTGGATTCTGACCTATTTGTCCTAACTTACAAGTGTTTTCTCCCTGGAGCTGAAGGTCCCTGGCACCTGAAGACCTCCCCAAGTTACTGGCTTCTACCTTAGTTCAACGTCTTCCACATTTCATAGTGTTTGCCTTTGCTACTTCCATGTGGCCCCACTCACTGTAACCAAAGCATAAGATAATCAAAAGTATTTAGAGAAAAGGTATGATGAAAGACCCCAAATAAAACCTGATACTGTATTAGTTCAGGAGGCATCACTATCCCTTTAAGAATCCCCTGAGAAGATTGGGCACCAGAGGTTCAACCATGTTCTGCCTGCTCTAAATAAAATTTCCTATTCATTAGACAGCAGTAGGGACTGCAGCACTGCCCATGTTATTTGTCTTTTTATTTTGTGGTTACATGACAGCATCTTCAGTACAAGAGACCTGGAATTAACCACTGGGTCCTAATATTTCAAAATCCAACAAGAACAAATATGCAATTATATAGTTCAGTGATGCAGTGCAATGGGCGGTGTCAGGAGGCTGGGGGCACCACTCCAGCTGATGGAAAGTTCCTTTGAAAAGAACTTTTAGGCCCCGGACTTGACCTCTTCTCAAGCCAAAGACTCCACTTCCTTTAGCTAGTGTGAACTGTGGCCTGCCTCCGGCCCACCAGTGCAGGGGCTCCCTGCCAGATCCTTCAGGACAAAGGTGATGCAGTGAGAACAGGGAAGAAAGCACATACCCTCTATATGCCAAGCCATCTCCTGGAGTCCTCAAGCCGTCCAAAGGTGGAGAGGAGGTGGTACAAGAGAAGTGGCCTCTGATATTAAACAGCCTGGATTCAATTGTACAACTCTGGGTAAGTTCTTCATTTTTGAAGAATGACATTTTCCTCATCATTGGGCAAATAAGGAAAGAAATAACACCTGCTTCATAGGATTGTTCAGAAGGTCAAAGGAGATAATCCATATAAAACAGAGTTGCTGTTATTATCTCCATTTGACAGATGAGAAAATTATAGCTCAGAGAGGTTAAAGAGTTAACCAGAAGTGGTGTTAGCCAGGATTCCAGCCCTTAGTCTGCCTAGCCCACTGTTTCCTTTCTTTAAACTTTGTGGCAAGAGGTGACAAAGCTAGTTTGTGATGCAACCTGTTAATAATAGCTGCCTGTGGCATGTGAAAGGAGACATGCCATGTCCCACTAGATTGGCACAAGGTAACCTGCTTAGAATCCCAGTGGCTGGAAGGGACTTCCCTGGGACATCTTGCAATGGGGTTCCTCATCTCTCCTTGTTGCTGCCTCTGAGCATCTCGTGGGCAGTGAGAGCAGGAAAACATTCACTTCAGACCAGCCTTCCTGAGAGCCTTGCCAGAGCCCTCTGTGCATCTGTGAATGAGAAAGTGTGCGTGTGTTTAACGGGGGATGCTTGATGGGTCCAGGAAGGAATCACGGAGTCAGAGGTTTCCATGGTAGTTGAGATGCCCGCTGGTCCTTAAATAATTAACCAGCCAGAGCTTTTAAATACATTTCAAAAACAAATACTCATTTCTCTTTAATGCAGTGCTGATTTCCCCTTTTACGTACTGCCTGAGGCTACGCAAACCCACTGTAATTCTTCCTCCTATGTGGTAGCAGTGTTTAGGGTTGTCATGGAAAGCAGCTCCTTGCTGTTAGGGAGGCCAGCCGGTGACTTAACCGTGCCCAAAGGAAGCAAGATAGGAGGTAAGAGGAGGAAGCTGTTCTCCCTCTCCTTTCCTGAAGTTGTCACTGGAAATACCCCAATGGGTCATATGGAGCTTCAGCCCTGGCATTGATGTTCATTTCCTAACTCTCTAACAGGTGGTTTCCTCTGAGTAACCATCTACTGCTATACTGCTAAGAGAGAAACAGCCCCAGCACGCAGCCTTTGTGATCCCTAGTTCTCTGGTAACAACTTGCCCTGACAGGGTAAGTGCACCTAATCAACCCTTTATTCCCCTGCTTCTTCTCTTTGAGTCCATACTCACATCAGGGCAGGTCTCTGCAAGGGCTCTACCTAAAATCTATGCTCACCATTTGCTTCCTTTTGAGGGATTCAGCTGGGCCACATGGCCATGACGCCCTTTTCTGATCCTTTTATGCCCCCAGAGGCCTGGAGCTCAACAGACCTGGTGTTTATGTGTATGTGTAGGAGGGCGTATGCGAAATCCTTTGAGTTTTCCTGATCTTGGCCTGATGTTTGACCTTTTTGACCTCATTGTAATTTGGGTCAATACATTTGGGGATGTGGGGTCAGTGGAGAGACTGATAAGTCAGGCTTCTCAGCACTGGGGAGGTTGACCTGCTTGTCATGGCCTTCTCCTTGGTGACAGCTGGGTGGTTAGCTCCACCATGGTTCAATCATTGTCCCTAGCAGGTAGTCTAATCAAGGAAGGCCATGGTGATGATTCTGGGCTACCTATCAGTTGGTAATAATGATAAAAGAATGCAGCCAGCATTGGTTGAGCACTATGTCAAAAGCTCTGGACTAAGTACTTTACCTGTGATCTCTGTTCCTACTCACATGGAACCTAGGACCAGGGTTTTATGATTAGTCCCCAGTAACAGAGGAAGGAACAGGCCAAGAGGGGTTCATTTGCCTGGTTTCACAAAGATGGTCAGTAGGTAGAGTCAGGCTTTGAACCTAGAATTGCGTGGCTTCACAGCCAGTTTGTTTAGCCACCATGCTAGCCTGTGGGCACAGACCTCTAGCTTGTAGCAAAGGGGTTAGGCTCAGATTCTGAGGAAGAATCGTGGAAGAACTGGGTGAGGCGTGAAAGTCCCCAAGAAGGAGGAGCCCGAGCCTCAGGCATGGAGAGAGCCCAGGGATGGCAGTTGCAAAGCATAGCAGGGCAGGAGACCAGGAAGGGTCAGGCTGGAGGAGTAAACACACAGCAGGACAGGTATGAGGAGTGGGCATTGCTGCTGCTGATGCTGATTATTAATATTATCCATATGCTCTGGGCCTGCAGTGAAGGGCCCCACTGACCTGGGTCTGAGTTGCTGAAAAGGGCAGTAGAGAAGAGGAGGAGCTGACAGATCCAGCTGGGCAGCAGTTCCTATCCCCTGCCCACTCTCCGTAGCCATTGAAGCTCTCTATGCTTCTGGTCTCCCCTTTCTTTCTCTGTTAGTTTCTACCTTTTTCTTTATTACTCATTGATGCACTCATTAGACTGACATTTGTTGAACTATTATTGTATTTTAAGCAAGGGAAATGTGGAAGTAAAAGCTACAGCCTCTGCCCTCAAGCTGCTTACATGAATGTACAAAGAGATAAGTGGGGTAAGCCCTGAGACCAGAGGAAGTGCTGGAACAATTGAGTGGAGAGAGTGGGGTGCGGTGGCTGAGCTGAGCCTACATGAACATGCAAGAGTTAGCCTCATCTCAGGTAGAGGAAGGGGACAGGGATAAAGTCTTTGAAAAGTCAAGTCTCCTGAGTCTTCCTCATCGTTATTGCCTCTCCTAAAAGCTTCTCTTTCTTCTTAGTGTTGCCCTCTGCCCACACACATCGTGCTTGGCATTCTTTGTTCACTTGGGAAAGTTCACAGGTGACTGGAAATCAGCACACCCACCTCTTAAAAGCTGGCCTGGATTCCCTCTTTTAACCTCAAATCACGGCTTTGAGGAGGATGTGCTTTGCAACAATTGCTCCAAAGCAAAACGCAGAGCTCTTTCCTTCTGGAACATGCACTTTCCTTGGGAAAATCAGCATACAATGGCTACAAAGTCCCAATTGAACAAATAGAGTCCAAGCTACCATGTGTCTTAGGGGAATCAGAGCAGGAGGAGTTTTTTTTGGCCTCACAAGAAAAGATCTCAAAAAACATGATAGCCACAATCTGCAATTGAACGCACATTCCAGTTTATAAGTCCTTCTCATGGGCTTCTCAAAGCTACCTTGTATCATGGTCAGATAATAATTACTTTTGGAAAAATGAGGAAACTAAGGACTCAAAAAGAGTAGCTGACTGGCCTAAGTCTGGACTCAGCAGTGAGTAGGTCCACTGTCCATGACTTTTGGCCCTAAATTCCTGCATGCTAGCGTGGATTGGTGAGAGAAAGAGAGGCAAGCTGAGAAGGAAACAAGCATGAGGGCAGCACCCACTGGGGGTGATCATGGTCTGACTGAGGTTCTCAAGAAGGGCTCCTTTCCAACCCAACCTACTTAAGGCAGCCATGCCCCTTCCTAGGCTGAAGATGCCTTAACGTCAATATATAGATGGTCATGTAGGATTTTAGGATGAAATGCTAACATTACCAAAGTATGAGGGTAAACATTCAAAATCTCAAGCTAAATGTCTTAAGGAACAGTCTGAAAAAATGGGGAAAGCACAAATACGAGCATGTAAAGGGACAGAATTTATATTAACTTCCCGTTAATTTTTCAAAATTTTACTATGGAAAATTTCAAGCATAAACAAAGCAGGAGAAACATCATCCATTTTAAAAAATTCTTATTTTGAGGCAGCTTTAGAATCACATGCTCTTGTAAGAAATAATACCATGAGATCCCATCTGCCCTTCATGCAGTTTTCTCACGGTGGCATCTTACATAACTACAGACCAATATCACAGCCAGGAAGTTCACTGTGGTATGACCCTTTAACCCTACTCAGATTTTTACCAGTTTTACATGCACTCATGTGTACGTGTCATTCAGTTCTATGCAATTTTATTGCACATATAGATATAAGTGAACACGACCAGAGCCAAGACAGAGAACAGTTCTGCTACAGGGATTTCTTCCGCTATCTTTTTATTCCGTTCTCTCCCCCTGCACTTCCCTAATCCCTGGCAATAATTAATCTGTAGTTAATCTCTATAATTATGCCATATCAATATTGTTATATAAATATATGTTATGTAAATATATGAATGTCATAAACTAACATATTAATATCAGATAAAGTATACTTCAGTGCAAAGGAAAAATACTGGAGACAAGGAGGAACATTGCATAATGATAAAAGGATCAATCTATCAGGAAAACATAAAGATCCTAACTGTATACTACCAAACAATAGAGCCTCCTAATGCATTAAGTAAGAAATTGATAGAGTTGAAGGGAGAAATAGATAAATACACTATTGTTGGGGACTTCAATATCTAACCCTTAGCAATTTAAAGAACCACTAGGCCAAAAATCAGTAAGGATGTAGAAAAATTGGTCAACACAGCCAATCAACAGGATCAAATTGGCATGTGCAGAATGCCAACCAACAACACCAGGGTATACAGTTTTTTTCAAGCATCTATGGAACATTCACCAAGATAGATCACGTCCTAGGTGATAAAAAATTCTAACAAATTTAGAATAATTGAAATCATATAAGATGTTTAACTTCATTAGCCATTAGGCCATTTAATTTAATGCAAATTAAAACCACAAAGAGAAATCACTATATACATATCAGAATGGCTAAAATAAAAAATTTGTGATGCCACCGAATGGTGGTGAGGATGCAGAAAAACTGGATCTCTCATACATTACTTATGAGAATGTAAAATATTATAGCCACTCTGGAAAACAGTTTTGTAGTTTCTTGCAAAACTAAATATACACACATCATATGACCCACAGTTGCACTCTTGGGCATTTATCCTAGAGAAATGAAAACTTATGTTCACACAAACATTTGTACATGGATGTTCATAGCAGCTTTACTCAGAATAGCCCCAAACTGGAAACAGCCCAGATGCTTTTCAACAGTTAAAGAATTAAACACATTGTGCCTATCCCTACCAGGAAATACTATTTATTAATAAAAAGGAATGAACTATTGGTACATGCAACAACTTGGATGGATCTCAAGAAAATTATAAGGCGAAAAAAACATCGGGAGGTTACATGCTGTATGATCCTGGGTATACAACACCCCATCCATTTTTAAGACAAAAGACTGAAAAATTTTGCTCTAAGCATGCCAGATAGCATGCCCAGCTTTTTATGTGGGCTATGGTCCAGAAACAGATGCAATGCACTGCTCCAGGACACGGTGTGCTCTTCTGGCACTTCTCCACTGCTATTTGGGGGACATTTCCTCAAGGTAGGAATTGCACTGGATCAAGGCCAGCCTATTTCAAGCAATTATGAAAGAAATTACAGAGTCACAGAATGTTAGAGGGGAAGATATATTAGAGATCATTTAGTTCAGCAGTTCGCAACCCTGGCTGAACAATAGAACTACCTGAGGAGCTTTTAAAATAGATTGATTGTCTAAGGCCACTCCCAGAGGTTCTTCATTAATTGTCCTGAAGTGGTACCCAGGCATGATTATTTTTTAAAAGCTCCCAAAGTAATTCTAAAGTGCAGCCAGGATTGAGAACCGCTGATGAATCCAAGCTCCTCATTTTACAGATGAGGAAACTTTAGGCCCCCAGAAGTGAAATAAATTGTCCAAGATGGGTTACAGGACTGGATAGCGTTGGAGCTGTCTTCCAACTCCTAGGACTTTTTCCTTATGTGCATGGTGCTTTGACATTTCATTATCAAATTCATTCTCCACAATTTTTTTTTTGGCATGGGCGGGTTCTGGGAATCGAAACTGGATCTCTGGCATGGCAGGAGAGAATTCTGCCACTGAGCCATGGTTGCAAGCCTTCTCCACAAATTTTTGAGATAAGCAAGATTATAATTACTCCCATTGTATAGATAACACTGAGACACAGGGAGGATAAAATGATGTGCTTAAGACTCTGCAGATTTTAGCAAAGAAAAGCCACAAGATTGGCCTAACTTCTTGCCCAATAAGAACTCCCAAAACGAAAGGTGAACATTCATTTACCACGTGCGTGCGAGTGAGAGACGCCCTACAGTCCCAAGCTTGGGAAGGTCTACCCAACTGCCTGATGTCTCCTTCGCAAGCACTTTCTCTTCCATCTGTTTGACATAAGTCATTAAAGTGTCCCCAATTTTCATAGATCTTAATCTGTTATTGTTGGCACCTATTGGACATCAATTTGTACTCAATTTATCTCTGCCTCTTACTAGGAATGAGAACAAACAACCCCTGCCCTATTTGCTTCTGAGGTTGCTTATTTACAATTGCATTTTAGTGCAAATTGGGCCATTTATTCATTAGTTTTAATGTGTCCCTTCCAATGTCTCATTCTCATCAGAGATATTATCATCACTCACTGTGACATCTTGAAGTGTCCAAATTTTATTAAATATGGTTTGTAACAGAGTGAGAGTAAGGGTGTGGAGGGGGTGAGGGGAGGCAGGGATGAAGAGGGCAGAGGAAAAATGCTAAATCAGAACCAGAGAAATTGGCTCTTTAGGGCTCTTAGCATCTAGAGAGTTCTCAGGTAGAGGTTTGCAGGAGGTGAGCGAGTCACAGGCAGCCTCTCAGGGATTCTCCGAGGTGTAAGGGAGATGTCTCAAAAGCCCAAACATGAATGAATAGCAACTCTTCCTCATGCCAGTACACCCCTTGCCATTTGTCTTGTTGTCATCACTGCTGGGAAAGCAAAGGCCCTTGGTTGAATTTCTCAGATATGTAATTAAATAATCAGGGTCTGTGAATTTTAATAGGTACATCTCAGAAAATTTTAGTGGTATACTTTTTTTTGGTTTATGTGTTTACATTGCTCTGCATTTGCCTATTTATTTATTTAAAATTGAGACTGATTCTTGTCTTTTTCCTTTATTGACAAAACATAACAACATACGAACATGAACATTCTTAACATATGAACATTCCATTCTTGGTGTATAATCAATGACTCACATAGTTGTATATTCATCACCATGATCATTTCATAGAAAATCTGCATCACTCCAGAAAAAGAAATAAAAAGAAAAAACTCATACATACCATACCCCTTACCCCTCCCTCTCATCGACTGTTAATATTTCCATCTACCCAATATATTTTAACCTTTGTTCCCCTTATTTTTTTTTCTATATCCCCTACCACTCCCTTTCATTGATCACTAGTATTTCAATCTACTCAAGTTATTTTAACATTTGTTCCCTCTATTATTTATTTATTTTTAATCCATATGTTTTACTCATCTGTCCTTACCATAGATAAAAGGAGCATCAGACACAAGGTTTTCACAATCACACAGTCACTTGGCAAAAGCTATATCATTATACAATCATCTTCAAGAAACCCGGTTACTGGAACACAGCTCTACAGTTTCAGGCACTTCCCTCTAGCCTCTCTAATACACTTTAAACTAGAAAGGGGATATCTATATAATTCGTAAGAATAACCTCCAGGATAACCTCTCGACTTTGTTTGAAATCTCTCAATACTGGACACTTTATTTTGTCTCATTTCTCTCTTCCCCGTTTCAGTAATGAAGGTTTTCTCAATCCCTTGATGCTGAGTCCCAGCTTATTCTAGGATTTCTGTTCCACGTTGCCAGGAAGGTCCACACCCCTGGGAGTCATGTCCCACGTAGACAGGGGGAGGGTGGTGAGTTTGCTTGCCGTGTCGGCTGAGAGAGAGAGGCCACATCTGAGCAACAAAAGAGGGTCTCTGGGGGTGAATCTTAGGCCTAATTTTATGTAGGTTTAGCTTATCCTTTGTGGGGAAAAGTTTCACATTAACAAACCCCAAGATTGAGGGCTCGGCCTATTGATTTGGTTGTCCCTACTGCTTGCGAGAATATCAGGAATTCTCCAAACGGGAAAGTTGAATTTCTGCCTTTCTTGCCATTTTCCCAAGGGGATTTTGCAAATACTTCTTTATTCACTGTTCACATCACTCTGGGATTTATCAGCGCATCACACTGGACAAACCTACAAAATTTCATGCCCTATTCAAGGTTCCATGTACTTATGGTGTTCAATTAATCTGTCCATGTAAGTTGTATTAGGAAATGCACTAGTCAAAATATAAATTTTGTACCAAATAAACATTTTTTGCTTTAGTCTCACACAGAAGTTCAAGTTTTAAAATATGAATGGGGCAGGCCATGGAGGCTCAGTAGGTAGAGTTCTCGCCTGCCATGCCGGAGACCCGGGTTCGATTCCCAGTGATTTCCCATGCAAAAAATACATATATATATTTGAATGACCATCTGTTTTCAACACCCTACAATGTTGACATTCTTTTGTTCTTCCTCATGCAAAAACATTTTTTAATTTGTACATTTAGTCACTATCTTTTTTTTACGATCTAGGCATTCCTGGATTATCCCATCTCAGTCTTTGTTGTCTATTTTTCCTTCTGCTTTCATATGCGCCCCCAGCCATCCTCCCTCTGTCCTTCCCACATTCAACTTCACTCAGTGTATGTACATTATTGTGCTACAATCAGGTAGTATTGTGCTCTAACCCAGTTGATATGGTGATTTGTATTAAGAGAAGAAAACTTTTAGGAGGGGATGTTTCCCAAAGGCAACCTAGTATTGTATGGAAAGATTTGGTGTAAGAGCTGGGAGTGCTGCACTTGGATATGGTACTTACTAGCCTTAGGATCAGTTCTCTCTATTTGAGTAACTGTTATACACACAACTAAGTCAAATGGCTGAAGATGACTTATAGAGATACATGCTTTAAATACCAACCTTCAAGTAAGATTTCTAAAGAGCAGTTTCAAGTCTGGGTGTGAAGATGGGGATGAGATGTGTGGGAACAACTCTGGCTGGGCACATATGGTCACCTCTTCCTCCTTTGACCATGCAGGACAATACGTCTCCACTACTTCTAGTCCTGATAACTTATCCCTCTGTACATCTTCCTAAATGTTTTGTTCTTGTTCATTCCATCCATCCATTCATCTATCCATCCATCCAACCATCCCACAGCCTCATACTCCTTCCATTTTCAGGAAACCTAGCATTAAAGTTGGCTACTTTGCTATTCACAATGTAGCTCAGAGTGCCAGTTCCTGAGACGACAGTGGGCCATGGATATTTGGCCTCCCTGGGCCCCTTCCTCCATCTTCCATATGTACATATATAGTTTATATGCCCATATATCTGTATTTAAGGTTACAAATTTTATTTTAAAACTGTGTTGACACAAAGACAAATATGATCGAGGTTAGATTATATTTGTTTCTTTCTTCCAATTTTAAAATAAATTAAAAGGATCTTTGTGGGCTCCTACAAGCCTTGTGGCCCTAGGCACTCTGCCTATAGTGATGGTTGCTATAAGAACAGACCTAAGCTGATCTTTGGTTCCAGATGCAAACAGTGTTCCTACCCATCCTTTCTAGAAGTGCTGCTTCTATCTGACTAGGAGGACCTTTGAACCTCAAGGTGATTTCAGGTTGAAAACCAATGTCTTTTGTTTTCTGGGTGAGCAAAGAAATTTCCAGCCTGAGAAAATCACATTTGGGGTAAGGAGCCCAATAAAATATTCACAGGGCGAATGAATGAGTGAGTGAACGTTTTAAATGGGATTGCACATTTCACCTGTGCTTCAAGAGAAGCTAATTTGAAAATTATAATCAAAGGCTGTATTTACTTGAAAAATGCTGACTGATGCTTCCCTGATCAAACAATTGCAGAAAATACTAGGACATTCACATCCAAAGAAAGGATAGGTGAGCACCTAAGGCCAAATGCCAGATATTTATTATAGATACACATAGCAATTTTGGTAGGTTAAAATCAATAATGAGCTAGTGTCACCATTTAATGGATCACCTACAAAATTTAAGACACTTTATTGCATTATCTCTCGCTTTACCAAGGTACATATTTTAGCTCCATTTTAGAGTTGAGGAAATGGAGGAGACAGTCATTAAGTGACCCACTCAAGATCAAGGGCTCCTATGATTTTGTTGCTATGTGGCCTTAGATAAATTGCCTAACCTTGCAGAAGTTCAGTTTTACAAGCCTTAAATGTAGCCTTGCTAGATATATAAAGCACCAATGCAAATTCAAATGATCTTTACATTATTTTAAATTGTATTTTAGGAAGAAATGTGTAATAATTGTACACTTAAAACTCTGCTCCTTAAAACTTTGTGAAATCTCCAATCAGGTCATGAGTAAACAAGAGCAATGAATTTGGAACTGAGATTCTACCTTACCTGCTTACGTTAGAGTGTAACGTAAGCCCCTGGCTTTGATATGAAACCTGGGAGAGGAGACACACCAAGGGTGACTAGCCTGTTCTAGTTTGCCCAGGACATTCTAAATTTTAGCACTGAAAGTCCTCTCCTGGGAAATCCTCAGTTTCAGGTAAATCAGGACAGGTGGTTACTCTAGACACCTCTTGGTAACCTGCCCCTGGTTCCCACCGAGGAGTCAGGAGCTTGGCCTCACAACTTCCTGCAAGGTGTATGCAACCATCTTCTTATTAGAGGTAAGGAAATTGAGGCTCAGAGAGGATCAGATAGCTGCCCAAGTTGACCTAGCTACTAAGTGGAGGGATCTGAATCCATGTCTCTCATTCTCAACCCCATGATCTACCTATTATATCATGCTATCTTTGGGAAACACCTCCTGGCCCAAGTGAGCACTGTGCTGAATTGGCCTTTGTCATGCTAGATCCTAGCTTTTTCCTCTGAGGGGGTCCCCAGTTGCAATAAGGGTACAGACAAGACATGGTTAATTTGGTGAAGGTTTCCAGCTGCAGGATAAGACCATTATGGTCCTTTTCTTTTTTTGGTGGGAGGATGGAAAGCTTGCTTGGAAGTGGGTGGGAGGGGAAAATTCTCAGGAGCCTGCCTGCCACGCTTTATTATTAGGTTAATTGAAACCATAAAAGCAAACTCAGATTTGCATTAAAGCCGTACATAGCAGATGGTGACAAGTTCCGAGCATCATAAAAAGAGGATTGAAAGTTATACAGCGTATTGGGCTCATCTGTGCCAGAGCTCTGAAGGAAAGGCATTCCTTTCCAGGCCTGCACCCTGTCTCCATCTCAAGTCAGTTCTGGGACTGCATAACCCCAGCCCTGCACTCTGGCCTCCCTTCCACATACAACTTTTCCAACTGGAATGGTACTTCTTGCCAGGGGTAATAAGCCACATGAATGTTTGTGTGTTTTTTCACATCAAACAGACCTTCTTTGGGGAAAGTGAGGTTTTCCCTTAGCCCCTTTCCATTTCTATTCATGTCACCTTTCTCCTCTCAATCTGATGCCACCCTTGTCCCCTCCCCCAATACAATGTCTTCCATGTCACTCTTCCCAAACTGCCTTTCTCTTGGAGATCCCAGACTCCAAACATCCCTCTTCCTCTTCCTCGTCTTCCAAATTAAATCTGCAACTACTCATTTTCCCTCTTACAACTAGCTGACTAAGAGGAATAGGACCTAATTAATTAATTCACATTCCCTGTCCACGGTGACTACCTCTCCTTGATACCCCTATGTTATCCCTACTCCATCTTCTCTCTTTCAGCAGATGACCTTGCCTCCCACAGAACTGAGAAAATAGAATCTTTTAGACGTGAATCTCTAAAGATACTGGTCTGATCAGTGATCCTTTCACCAAACTTGGAAAGGAGGAAACCCCACTCTGCAACAGAGGCAGCATCTCTACCTTGTCACCCATCCCAATTTGTCACACCCCTTTCTGGACTTTGACCCATTGATTATTCCTTCTCTCCTGCATCTTCAATTTTTATTCCTCTTCTATGGCTCTTTCTGCATCTGCAAACATGTCTAAGGATTCCCCCAGTCCATTCCATCTTCCTTCATGCTTGGAGCTTATTTCTGTCTTCATCATAGCCTCAAGCTCTGTGTGGAGTAGTCTTTTCCTACTGCCTCCACTTTTTCATCTCCTCACACCTGCCATTTCACTAAAAGGTTTACTTCATGCACTTTCAGCCTCCAAAGTACATTTTGGACAGTCCCTTTTCTGCTTGTTTACCTGTAAACATTTAAGTCCAAATGTTGCCTCTTTCCTTATGCTTTCCAATTGCATCAATAAAGACTGGTCTCCCCAGACTTGTTCTTGGCATTCTTATAGGACTTTGTCTGTATTTCTCTAACTCAATGAGAAAGAGAAATAATAGTTACTAACATGTGTCTACCCCTCTCAGACTTCATATTCTTTGAAGGCAAAGGACCATACCCTGTCATCCTGGTATTCAGTTGAGGCAAGATAGATTTTCAGCATTGTTATTTAATGAATGGAAATACAGGAATAATATTTCCATGATAATGTTCATGATGATTCATAAAAAGGGATTTTGAACAAAGCCCTCATGATATTATAAGATCACCTCCACTAACCTGTCATCTGAAATGCCTGAATGAGTCAATTCTCTTGACTAAGTCACTGTAGGCCCTTGCACAAATTCAATGATATCAGACCTGAAAGGAAGTGAAGGCAGGAGTAGACATTCACTGAACTCCTACCATGTATGAATCACCACATTAGTCAATACACATCCTCTCTGACTGTTGCCAGGCGATATCAGTTCCTTACACATGGGTGTCTCCATAGTGCTACTTGCAACATGGCAGCAGGCTTCCCCCAGGATGAGGGCTCTGAGAGAGAGGGGCAGAAAATGCCCAAGATTGAAGTCACAACCTTTCTATAGGCTCATGTTGGAAGTGATATCCAATCACTTCTACTATGTCCTGATCATTAAAACAAGTCCATAAGTCGAGTCCACACTCAAGGGGAGAGTATTACACAAGGGTGTGAAGCTCAGGAGGCAGGGATCAGAAGGACCATCATGGAGGCTGCCCACCACAGCTAAGTAAGTGACCTTGCAAGGCTCCAAACCTTTTTTTAATACCAACTCCAGTGTTTTTTAACTGTTCTCAGCAATTTCGTGGATTCAGCATTGACAGCTTATACCTTAGCTCCAGTTGGCTTACCAGATTGTCCTGACAGAATGCAGGTCTATAAGGTGAGTGTGATGTAGAATTAGTCACATTTTGTTTTGATTTGGAACAGAGCCCCAGCATTGCACAGTTCCAGAGGGGCACCACTCCCACGGGGGAAATGGAAAGTACTAGATTGGAAGAGTGAACACCTCCACTGAGAAGTGGTCCCATGGAACCTCTGAGACACATGGGGTGGGAAGAGTAGCAGAATAAGAGCAATTTGAGCTTTCAAGCAGGAGATCTATTGAGGGGAGAGAACCGTTATATTTGTACCATCAGCCTGTAGCAGAGTGTTTGGTGCATGGAGGGTGGTCATTAAGTGTGGAGGGAATGCCTAAGATGAGGATGGGCAGGGTAGGTGGACGAGTCACTGAAAGGAGGTAGGGTCCATTAAGAATAATCCAGAGTTGGGTCCATGCTGAGAGTGTGGCCTGGGAGAAGCGGGAGAATGAGCCATGGGAGGAGATAGGAAACACCCCCAGGCAGGGACTCCCGTGGGAGCTTGTGCAGGTGGAGCAACGTGCCTGGGATCCCTGCCACTCAGTCCGTGGTGTCCATGCTGAGCACATGTGTCTTCTTCTACAGCTCTCAGTGGGAAAGCGACTGACTCTGGGACGCAGCTCTAGGCAGTGCTGACATGACCAGCAGAGAGGTTTCTACAGGGGTTTGCAAACTGTGATTTTCGGAACCCCTGGATTTACGGAGGTACCTGAGGAGCTGTCTGGGAAGGGGAGGAGGACATTGAAAGACAGGTCTCTGGGTCCCTTACCTCTGCTTCCACAGAAGTATAGTGCATTGGGTGAGAGCATAGGCTTTAAAACCAGATCACCTGGGTTCAAATTTCAACTCCATAACTAACGAGCTGTGTGGCTTTGGTCAAAGGACTTAACCTTTCTGTGCTTCAGTTTCCAGTCTATAAAACAGAGATGATAATGGTGTCTATCGTTTAGGATTCTGTGAATACAAAATGGGTTAATTTGTATAAAACACTTAGAATTATGCCTAGCACATGGTAAGCACTCAATAAATGTTAGGCACAACAATCACGACACAGTATTATTGTTAATATCGTTATTCTTCCTGTTATTATTTTTTTGGTGATCACTGTCTCAGGGCACGCCTTACCTGGGAGCTGACCCGACAACAACCAGACACAAGAAGGGTCTTCTCAGCTCACCCACAAGAAGGGTCTTGGGGAAGTCGGGCCATCTGCTTTCATCTCTGAGAGGTGAGAGGCAAAAAGCAAACACAATTCCAATCCCTGGAGGCTTTGAGACGGGGGCGGGGGATTGATTTCTTCTTGTTTTTGTTGTTCTTTTAATTTCTGAACGCATTTCTCCAAGGATTGTGGGAGGCTGCGGAGTGCGGGGAATGCTGAGCACCCAAGAGTCTGTGCGGCTGTGATTAGATGGCTTAGGCCCAGCAGCAGCAGCTGTTAATCCTGACTATTAATTAGAAGATAGGGGGAGAGAATACCAGCCTGTGAGCTCAGTTAAGCTTCAGCGGCACTCTGCCTTCTGCAGCATAATCCCTTTTGAGACCTGGGTGAGCAGGGGCCCCAGGAGAAGTGCAGGAGGGCCAACCTAAGCAGACACCTGACATCAGAGGCCCAGATGCCTTTGGTCCAAGAGGTACCCATCCCTTCCACTGAGGCAGCATTTGACAGTTTACCAAACCCATTCAAACATGCTGCATATGCATGTGATTTTATTCCTGCTTGAAAGCCTAGTGCATGAGCTTTGGAGGCCTTGAAGGATTTGGAATAGTAAGTGTAGAGCCAGGGCTTTTCCCCGGGTTTTGACTTCCAGTTCAGGGTGCTGCCTTACCCTCCTTGGCATGAGAGTTGCTGGTACTCAGGTGGCTTGGGAATCTAAACCCAGAGAACCCACCTAAGGCATTACAAGAGTTGGTGTGTTTGAACAGATACTATTGTCCTAGCTGGCAGCATTGAGCTGGCCACACGTGGAGAGCTTTTTCCTTATCCAGTGTTTGAAACCTCAAATCCAAACTCTGCAGTTTGGTAATTAAGATTCTCTGATCTTATTGTCTGTGATTTCCCACTGCTGATGGTGTCCCTCACCTGGACCTAGCCCTTTACAGTTTTTAAAGAGAACCCTATTTCTTATCTCATTCTCTCTTCACCACGGCCCTGTGAGGAAGCCATATTGGGAATTCTGAAAAAGGGGAAACTGAGGCCTCTAGAGGGGGGATGTGTTCTGGGTCAGGTAATCAGAAGGTGAAGGAGCACCCTTTAGAATGGTATGCATTGAGTGTTTCATCTGAACATATTCATCTCTACCTCCACACTTTCCCTCGTTAGTCTTTGTGCCTGTTCCCTCCTCCACACTCCTTCCACCTATAGAAATCCTACTGTTCCGTTCAAGACTCAAATCAAGGGTTGTTTTCCCAAAAAATCTTCCTGACTACTCCAGTGATCATTTCTCCCTCTTTTCTGAAGTCTGCTGCTCATCACTGACCCCAGGGAGCCCACCCTGCATCAGGAGCAGGTGGAGCGGGCGCGCCAGGAGCCCAGCCTGCGGCAGAGTGGGGGAAATGACGACAGAAAGGAAGGCTGGGTCTGAAGTCCCACCAGCTGTTGGCCTTGATCGAGCCCCTCCACTTCTCTGGTTCCCTCACCTATCAAATACGTGTCTGTAACTATGGTGGGGTAGGAATTCAGGGAGATAGCGGATAGAGGTATGGAAGAAGCTATGCAGAGCTGCTGATTTCAAAGATCTCACCATTTTTAGGGTGAGACGGAATAGCTGATGGGAGCTGAGATACCTGGAGATGGGGCATTCCTTTCTCACTTCTCTGTTTCAAATCTTACCAGGAAGGGCTTTGTGGAGATGCTGAGGGAGAATTCAGCAGCTGTGAGGGGTGAAGGTCCAGAATGCAGACCTTGAATCAGAATATCCCAGGCTGACTCCACCATTTGTCAGTGATGATGATGATGGTGACAAGGACAGTGATGATCTTCTTGATACCTTTTTGAACGCTCATTGTATACCAGCTTTTATGTGAAGGCTTCACATGCATTATCCCATTTAATCTTCATGAAAATAGGGGCTATTTTTATCTTTCTTTTACAGGTGAGGAAACTGAGGCTTATAGAGGCCATAATATGCCAAAAGTCATACAGCCGAATGGTTTTTAAATCCGTACTTTGCAATTACCAAAACATACTCTGTCCCAAGTTATACAATCTCTTCAAAACTCAATTTTCTCACTGAAACATGGGAATTAAAATATTTACATGTTTATTGTTGCTGCTTGACTAAGCGGTATCACCTATGTGCCATGCCTATCATAGTATCTTGTCCATCGTAGGCACTCAACCCATGGTGGTTTCCTTTCTTCCTCTCTGAGCCATTTGTAGCTTCACTAGGGGAGTGGTACAGATGCCTTAGGTAATGAGCAACTCTTCCCAGGCACCACTTTGGGCTCATCCTCTGTAGTCGCCCTTCACCCCATCTGTGTGACTCTAGGCTTAGGAATGTGCAGTTGGAGAGCATTATCTGTTGCGACAACTCAGCCCTCAGCCCTCCCTCTGTCCTTTCCGGATTAATTTGTGTTATAGGAGAGCGCTTAGAGCTGAGCCAGCTCAAGCATCTCACTTCAGGACTAGAAAAGTTAGTGACTTGCTTAAACTGGGATGACCTATGATAGGCAGTGAAGAAATTCACAGCCATGTCTCTCACTCTCCAGGTCAGATTCTTTCCATGACATCATATTACAGATTAGATAGCCTTTTTATTTACCTAAACTTTTTATTTTGAGATAATTGTAGATTTACCGGCAGCTGTAAAATGAAATACAGAGAATTTCCTTTGTGTCTTTTACCCACTTTCCTCCAATGCTAACAACTACAAAACTGTAAAACAATATCACAACCAGCATAGTGACATTAATAAAGTCAAGATGTAGAACATTTCTATCACCACCCTGATCCCTCATGTTGCCCTTTATAGCCCACACCTACTTTCTTTAGCAACACATCCATAAACTGTGATAACCACTTATTTGTTCCCCATGTCCATAATTTTGTCATTTCATTTTGTGTAAGAATGTTATAAAAATAGGGTCAAACAGTATGTCACATATTGAGATTGACTATCTTTTCACCCAGCACAACTCTCTGGAGCTTCATCCAGGTTGTTGCATGTAATAGTTGTTTGCTCCTTTTTAATACTGAGTAGTATTCCATGATATGGGGGTGCCAGAGTTGACCTAACCGTTCATTCATTGAAAGACTTCTGGATTGTTTCTAGGTTTTGGCTGTCATGAAGCCAGCTGTTATGAACCGTCATGTACAAGTGTTGGTGTGAAGATAAGGTTTCATTTCTCTGGGGTAGATGCCCAGGAATGCAACTGGGTAATATGGTAGTTACATAATAATTTTAAGAAGCTGTCAAAGTGTTTTCCAGAGTGACTGTACCATTCATTGTAGATTCTCATCAGCAATGCATTAGTGAGTGATACAGCTTATCTGCCTCATTGCCAGCATTCAGTGTTGTCCATATTTTAAAATTCTGGTCATTCTGATAGATGTGTAGTGATATTTCTGTGTGGTTTTAATTTGCATTTCCCTAATGGCTAGTGATGATAACATCTTTTAATGTACTTATTATTTTCTAACTACATATCCTCTTCCATGAAATATCTCTTCATGTCTTTTGCCCATTTTCTAATTGAGTTTATTTTGCATTTTTACTGTTGAGTTTTGAGAGTTCTTTATATATTATAGATACTAGTCCTTCGTCAGATATGTAGTTTGGAAATATTTTCACCCAGGTTTTAGATTGTCTTTTCATCCTCTTAGGAATCTTTTGCAGCACAAACATTCTTAATTTTGATGAGGTCCAATTTTTCACATTTTTGGTGTCAAATCTCAGAGTTCTTTGCCTAGCCTTAGATCCCCCTGATTTTCTCCTGTGTTTTTTTCTATGTTTCATAGTTTTAGTTTTATATTTAATTCCATGATGCATTTTGAGTTAATTTTTCTGGAAGGTATCAGACTTAAGTTGAAGTTTGTTTGTTTTTATTTGGACGTTCAGTTGCTCCAGCATCATTTATTGAAAAGGTGATTTTTTTCTTGCTTTTGCGCCGTTATCAAAGATCAGTCAGGCTTATCTGCATGGGTCAATTTCAGGATTCTTTATTCTGTTCCATTGATTTACATGTTTATCCTTCCACAAATTCCTTATAGTCATGATTGATATAAACTATATAATAAGTTTTGAAGTTGGGAAGATATTTATTTAAATATATCCTTTTTCAAAATTATTTTAGCTATTCTAGTTCCTTTTTTACTATATAAATTTTAGAATAAACTTATCTATATGTTCAAACAATCTTGCTAGGATTTTGATAGGAATTATGTTAAACCTGAATATAAATTGGGGGAAATTGACATCTTTACTATGTTGAATCTTCCAAACAGGAACACTATATGTTTCTCTATTTATTTAGGTCTTCTTTGATTTCTTTCATCAGCATATTGTAGTTTTTAGCATACAAACCCTGTATATTTTTATTAGATTTACACCTAAGTATTTCATTTTTTGAGCAATTGTAAATGGTGTTCTATCTTCAATTTCAGTGTCCATGAGTTTATCGCTAGTGTATAAAAACACAATTGATGTATGTTTACATTGTATCCTACAATGTTCATAAATTCACTTTATTGATTCTAGTCAGCGTTTTTCTTGGGTAGACTGTTTGGAGTTTTCTATGTAGATAGTCAAGTCCTGTGCAAACAGGAACAGATTTCTTTCTTTCTTTCTGATCAGTATGTCTTTTATTTCCTTCTTGTGTTATTGCACTGGCTAAAACCTTCAGCGCTATATTGAAGAGTGGTAAGAGCAGACATTTTTTTTTTTTTTTGCTTTGTTCCAAATCTTAGGTGGAAAGCATTCAGTCTTGACCATTAAGTATGCTACCTGTAGGTTTATATAGATTATTCTATTTATCAAGTCAAGGAAGTTCCTATCTTCTCTATCACTATTTTTCAGAGTTTTTATCATGAATAGGTGCTGAATTTTGTCAAATGTTATGTCCACATCAACGTAGGGTACAGTGACTTGTGGTGTTCATTTAGGCAGTAGGGTATAGTGCATTGATTTTCAAATATTGAACGAGGCTTTGTCTGGGGAATAAACCCTGCTTGACCATGGTGCATATTCTTTTTATTTATGGCTGAATTCTACATGCTATTATTTTCGTAAGGATTTTTGTGCTTATATTCATGAAGGATACTGGTATAGTTTTCTTCTGTTATACTGCTTTTGGTTTTGATATCAGGGTAATGATGATACCCTTCATGAAATGAATTGGGAAGTGTTAAAATCAACTGAGCCTGGATATTTCTTTTTTGGGAGTTTTTAAATTATGAATTCAATTTCCTTAATAGTTACAGAATTATTCAAATATCTTTTTCCTATTGGATAAATTGTGGCAGTTTACATTTTTGAGGAACTAGTCCAGTTTGTCAAATTTATAGATGTATTATTATTCATGTTTTCCCTTATCTTTTGATGTCTGCAGGTTGTGTAGTGAAATCCCGTTTCATTCCTGGTATTAGCACTTTGAATATTTCTCTTTTTTCCTTTGTTTTCTCTCTAGAGGTTTATCAATTTCATTGATTATTTTCAAATAACCAGCTCTTTGTTTCATTGGTTTTTTAAATTGCTTTCCTGCTTTCAATTTCATTGATTTCTACTCTCTATTTATTATTTCCTTCTTTCTGCTTGCTTTGGGCTTATTTTGTTCTTCTTTACTAGGTTCTCATGGCAGAATCTTAGATAATTGATTTGAGATTTTTCCTCTTTTCTAATGTATGCGTTTAGTGCTATAAATTTCCTTCATGACCCTACTTTAGCTGTGTCTCACAAATTTTGATAAATTTTATTTCACTTTCATTGAGTTCAATGTAGTTTTTGTTTCCCTTGGCACTTTCTCTTTGACCCTTGGATTATTTAGAAATGTGTTTTTTAGTTTCCAGGTATTAGGAAAATCCTTTATTATTTTTGTTATTGATTTCTAGTTTTATTCCATTGAGATCAGAGAACACATTCTGTATGATTTCAGTTCTTTGAAATTTGTTGAGATTTATTTTATGGACCAGGATATGGTTTATGTTGGTCCATGTTCCATGAGCACTTGTAATGATATATGTTCTACTGTTATTGGCTGGGGTGTTCTGTAAGTCTTCTGTTAGGTGACATATTCTTGAGTTCTTCTATACCGTTGCTATAGTAGAACAAGTCTACTTGTTCTATCAGTTGTTTAGAGAGGAGTCTTCACATCTTCAGCTGTAATTGTAGATGCTCTATTTCTCTTTTCACTTCTATTGGTTTGATTTCACAGGTTTTGCAGCTCTGTCATTTGAAGCATATACATGGAGGCTTGGTATGCCTTTTTGTTGCATTGATCCTTTTATCATTATATATTGTGCCTTTCTGCCTCTGGTTATTTTCTTTACTCTGAATTCTATTTCATTCATTGTTAATATAGCTGCACTTTTCTTTTGGTTAATGTTTTCATGAGATAGCTTTTTCTGCCGTTTTATTTTAAACCTACTTATATTTCAAGTGAATTTTCCATAGAAGACATATATTTGTATATTTTTTAATCAACTCCAATCTCTATCTTTTTTCTTTTCTTTTTTGTATGCTATATGGCAGGGTGACATTTCATTATTTTTCTATGTGAGTATCCCGTTACAGCAGCACCATTTGTTGAATTTATTTGTTTTTGTTTGTTTGTTTTGCGTGTTTGTTTGTTTTTTGGGAAATTCATGGACCAAGAATCAAACCTGGGTCAGCTGCATGGCAGGCGAGAATTCTGCCACTGAACTATCCTTGTATCCTCCAATATCTATCTTTTAATTAATACAATTACACTACTTACATTTACAGTAATTATTGATATGTTAGGGCTTAAGGATGACATTTTATTATTTGTTTTCTATGTATGTTCCTTGAATATTATTTTACTCTTTGCTCTCTGTTTTTCTTATTTTCCTGTTTGTTCCTTGAATATTTGTTAGAATTCCATTTTGATTTATCTGAGTATTTTTTAATATATTACTTTTTTACAGATTTTTAGATGGTTGTTAGTTTTATGTCTATGGGTAAGGTGTCCGATTCTTTCTCACTGCTTTCAAGATTTTTTTCTTTGTCTTTAGTTTACAGAAGTTTGGCTGTGATGTATCTTAGCGTGGACGTATTTGGGTTGATCCTGTTTGGGTTCACTCAGCTTCTCTACTCTGGATTTATGTCCTTTGCCAAATTTGGGAGTTTTCAGCCCCTATACTTTTTTGTACTTTTTCAGGTCCACCTTTTCCTCCTCTACAACAGGAATTCTACTGATATAAATGTTAGGTCTTTGCTATAGTCCCATGAGTCCTTGAGGTTCTGTTCTTCATTTTATTTCTTTCTTTTCTTTTTAGTGTATTTTCTCTCTGTTATTCAGACTGGATAATTTCTATTGTTATATCTTCCAGTTCAATGATATTTTTCTTTGTACCCTCCATTCTACTGTTGGGCCCATTCATTGAGACTTTGGTTACCATAATTGTATTTTTTGGTTCTAAAAGTTTCATCTAACTTTTCTTTAAATCTAGTTTTTAATAGACTTTCTATTTTTTCATTCATTTTAAGCCTGTTTGTAATTTCTCAGTGAAACATTTTTATGGTGGGTTCTTTAAAACTTTCTCAGATAATTCTAACATCTCTCTCATCTTGGTGCTAACATCTATTGATATATATATTCTTTCATTCAATTTGAGATCTTTCAGGTTCTTGGAACAAGTGGTTTTCTATTAAAATCTGAACCTATTGGGTATTATATTATGAGACTCTGGATCTTATTCAAACTTTCTGTTTTACTTGGCTTCCTCCCAACACTGTTCAGCCAAAGGAAGGCAGGGGAGTACCTTGTTACTGTCAGATGGAAATAAAAGTCCAGTTTCCCCACTTACCCTCAGTTGAATCCCAAGGGGTTGGCCCCTCATTACCGCTGGGTGAGGTTTGGAGTTCTGGCTCCCTTCTAGGCTCCCACTGATATTTCCATGGTTAGGAGGAGTTAGAGTACCTTTTTACTGCTCTTCATGGGGCTTCAATTGACATCTTGGAGTGAGGGGCAGATCTCATTCCCTCTGGGTGGTGATGAAATTCCTGACTCTCTACTAGAACTCCTCTGATGCCCTCCCAGCAGGGAGGAGAAGGGCTTCTCATCACCGCTGGTGGGAGTGCAAGCCCAGGTTTCCCACACAGTCTCCGCTGACACATCATGGAAGAAGAGAGTCAGTCATTACTGCCTGGCAGGGATAAAACCTAAGCTCCTTACTTGGACTTCTCTGACAACATCCCATCAGAGGATTTAATGGGATAATTTTACACCCATTATTACACATTACTTCCAGCAACTTTGGAAGTCTAGGTGGCTCATTCTGCCTTTACTGGCATGAATGGGGTGATTTCACATGTTTTTTTCCTGTGGTGTTTGACTATAGTGGAGCAGTTATTGACTAAATGTTGTCTATCTAAGCTGCCCCTTTCCTGATGCTTTGGCTGGAAAGATCAGGCTTTTGTTGAAGCATCTTTTGTTTGCACCATTGGCATTTCCAGATTGCTGGTTTCTTTTTCCCAAGTGTGGGATAATGAAGTGAGAAGAAACCCCATGGAACTCACCACTGTGCCATCCCTTAAGTTACAAGGTGCCTAGCCAGTCAGCTTTTTTCTCTGTACCTTTCAGAGACTTCTTATGTTTGTTTTGTATATAATGTCCAAGGTTTTTAATTGCATCAGGTAGAAAGAATAGGGAATTGTGTGTGTACTCCATCTTCCCATAAACAGAAGTCTTGGGTGTATCATTTTGTTGTTGCTTTTTTCAGAGGAGAATTCCATTTAGGTAGTCAAAATCCCAATGGAAGATTGTCTGCTGAGTTCAAGCAATAGTGGCAGGGATATGAGACAAAGTCCTTCAATCTAGCTCCATTTTACATGATCCTGTTGGTAGTTTCTGCTCATATGAAGAATTGGAGGGACAAGCAGTTCTTATTTTTCAGTGGCTCTTCATTTATCACCCATGGATGGTACACTAGAGTGTGAGCTGTCTTTAACCCCCTCTAATATTATATATAAAGTTTGTGGTTTGTGCATTTATGTATTTAACTGTAGAGCAACACAAATTTTCAAAGGGCTTATGACCCCTAATTTTAGACTCTGATCTAAGAAGTCTAAAAATTACTCTTTACTCTGAACACTATCAAAATCCTTCATTTTCAGTCAACTTTGTTTTCCCATACTATGTTTTGGAATTATGCCATTGAGGGGCTCAGATTAATAGCCTAACAAATGTCATTGTGAAGATATTGCCAAAAATGTTTTCCTCTATATCACAGTATCTTCTTCATGAAGACTCAGAGGAGAAATTACTCTTGGGTCTCATCATTAGGAAAAGCTTTATTCTGCTTACATTTAATTGCATTTACTTTTTCCCCATTTCTTAAATAACTATGTTTTATTCTATCTTTATTTCAACTATTGGAATGCCCAGAGTCAAACTTTGGATCTATCTGTAACATTACTGGATCTTATGTTCTGCCTCTGATGATCTGTAAGTTTAAGTTTATGCTGTCCCTTAATTTTACTTACATATTTTCTTCTCATCATCTGTTTATCCCAATAACTCCCTTGACTATTTACTTCATTTTTTTTATATTTGAACAATTTATATGCAGCTTCAAATACTAATGATAAGAGTCAAGAGTGAGGGGGTATGGGTGGTTCAGTGGTAAAATGTTCGTCTTACATGCTGGAGACCTGGGTTTGATTCCCAGACCATGCACACACAACCCCTCCCCCCACCAAAAAAGAGAGTCAGGAGTAGATATATAGGCAGGTGAATAGAGAGGCAGAAAGACTTATTCCTCCAGACAGTGCTGGGGCCCACTCTGCCGAAATGCCATGGGTTCAGCATAGTGAGCTAGCCTTTTCCCAGCCATTACTCTCAGTTGACATTTTACTATTGCACATGGGTGTAAGGGGATGATATTTGTCCTCAACTGAAATCTTGCCTTACCCAACAAACTCCCAGTGGGCTAATGTGAGGTTGGTAAGGAATGGGGACACCTCGCAGAGGGTGGAATGAGTGAACAAGTCCTGAAATCCCCTCCACAAGTCTTTCCATCACTACTACCTGTTTGTGAGTCTCCTCTTCATCACCACAGTCAGAGATCCTTCTTGGGAAAGTAGCTCCTGAATACACAAAGAGAAGGGAGAAAACTCCCCCTTCGCTATGTTCCCTATTCTTCCTCTAGGGTAAGTCTCTAGTTGGGGCTCTCTCAAGCAACAATATTCTATTGCTCCTTCACTCTTCTCCTCTGTCAGCCTTAGACAATGCAGGAAAAGAGCTCCGGTGCTTCAGTGGGCACAGTTGCCCATCGCTGTGGTATAGCACAATGTAATGCTCGTGTCTGAGCTCCGTGGTTCAGGGAACCATGGAGACTTGACAACTCGCATACACTCTCCCTGGTTTTGGAATTAGTTTTTTCCTCTGTGGAATGGAGATAATAAAATATTAACTTCTTTATAGGATTACAGTGAGGATTAAATTAGATAATGTAATTAGAATTGTTGTGTAAACTATAAAGTGTTATGCCGATGTTTATTGAGATTACTATTATTACTATCAATCCCAAATAGACCTTTAGTTATTCAAAATGTGGTTTTAGCTTACCCTATTCCTCTGGAATGCCTCACTCTTCTGATCTTTATCTCAGTCTCACTTATCCCTTCCCCAAATATTTCTCCCTTCCGGACCTAGTGGAGTACATACCTCTCCTCCCTTTGGTTGTTACTCCTTAAGCACGGTTAGTGATTCTCACAGTGTAGTGCACATTTGAATCACCAGAGGAATCTATGAAAACACGGATCCCTGAATCTCATCCCATTTTTAACAGGCACTTCATATGACTTAAGTGAAAGCAGCCAACTGCTAAGCCCCTACTGAGAGAGGACAAGAATTTGTCTTCTCTCAGATGCCTGGGGCAGTTGCTATTGCAAAGTCCTTACAGAGTAAATGGATAGAATTTATGCATCAGTTGGGATTGAGTTTAGTTGCAAGTAACAAATGACAACAGCAGCAGCTTAACAAAATAAAGGTTATCATTACCTCTGACCAAAACCCTAGGCTGGCAGTCTAGGGCAGCTCCTGCAGTTTCATGTTGCTACATTGGAGCCTGGCTTCTTATATTGCTCTGCCCCATTTCAGGTGACTTTCTTCAAATGCCACACTGTGAGTGCTGCATCCGTAGGTATCCCTTGTCTGTCTAATCAGGAGACAGGCTAAGAGTGAAAGGCAAAGTCACAATCAGCTGAGTCAGCTATTGAACATATATATGTACATATATAATGCAATGGATGAAATAGTGCAAATGGGAGCTGCTCACTTCCATCCCACTGGCTAGAACTAGTTCACATGTCCATAGCAGATAGGTGAGAAGAAATATACGAGGGGGATCAATAAGGGAGGAAGACGAAAGAGGTACCATGGACAAGATTGGATGTTAGAAATCAGGGGGGAACAAAACAAAAATAACAGATGTGGGGGAAATAAGAGGCTCAGACAAGAGGCATAGGCAACCACTACCCCAACAGAAAGAATGGAGCTTGGCATTTTGGGCCACTCCTGTAGAGTCTAGCCCAAGACCAGCACTGGTCTTAATATGTGGCTGGATTTTGAGTTTGCAAGAAAAAGCAATTAGGTTCCCTTGGCTAGTCTTGAGGAAGCCTGGATGCAGTTGCCAATACCACCTCTACCTACTTCATAAAATATCTTGTAGGGGTCTCTGGACAGCTGCCTATTCTAGCTGTGCAGGAGATACACCCAGCAGTGCTTAAATCTCCCCAGTATTTGTCTCTGGACTTGTGCTCCTGATGACATGCTGTGAGGTGGAAGGAGGCAGGGACGCCCTCTCACAGCATGGATTCTTTCCCATGATGCACTAGGCTGAGACAAGTGAGAAACCATGCCTTGACAGGTTTCTTTCTCAAAATATCCTACGATGACTCTGCGTTGCACACATCCTCCTCTTCAGGAATCATGGCAGCTGCTGCTGGTATCTGCCATGATGTTTGGGTAGAAACAGAATGAGAGCTCAGAAGGAAGTGACTCAGCCTGGGGGGCTCCTCTCTGAGTCAGCACCAGGAGCTGGAGACACCTATCACTCTGGGAGACTCTCCAGGCCTCAGGCCCAGAGTCTAAACCACCCAGGAAGCTCTGATACTGCAATTTCAGGTCTAAATATAAACACTTCAGATCATCCACCAACTCCTCAAAAGATTTGAAAACAGGTGAGATTCTGTGGCTCTGCATGTCGGTCCCTTGCAGCAGCTCCCAGCTTGGTGAGACATGGCTCTGTCCTGGACACCATCCAGAAGAGCTTTTCTACCAAAAGAGCCTTAACTACAAGGCGGGTCCTGTGAAGTGAGGGTGAAGGGCAGCTGGATGGTCGTGTTGAGAATTCTTAAGCACAAACATTGTAGGACAGACAGGGTTGCCAAGCAGTGGAGAGAACAGCTGAGAGAAAGCCAGGAATCTGAGCTCTGCTGCCCACCTGTG
Organism: Myrmecophaga tridactyla; assembly: GCA_004026745.1. Lineage (NCBI taxonomy): Eukaryota > Metazoa > Chordata > Mammalia > Pilosa > Myrmecophagidae > Myrmecophaga > Myrmecophaga tridactyla. The sequence goes on from PVIY010004336.1 coordinate 36,737, forward strand.
AAAGGCCCTGCACCACCTACTCTGCCTCTCTGAGTTGACCTCAATGCTTTATTCATGATCTAGAAGACTATTTTTCTTTTCCTTACTGTATTTCAGCTGCACATCACTTTTCTTTGCAACACAGCTGGAGTAGGAGATGAGGGTTGTGCTGGTTTGAAATGATGTATGTCCCGTAGAAAAGCCATGTTTTAATCCTAATCCCATTTTGTAAAAGCAGCCATTTCTTCTAATCCCTATTCAGTACTGTATGTTTGAAACTGTAATCAGATCATCTCTCTGTGGATGTGATTTAATCAAGAGTGGTTGTTAAACTGGATTAGGTGACGACATGTCTCCACCCATTTGGGTGGGTCTTGATTAGTTTCTGAAGTCCTATAAAAGATGAACCATTTTGCAGAATGAGAGATTCAGAAAGAGCAGAGCAGAATGACATAGCCACAAGAAGCAGAGAGAACCAGCCAGCGACCTTTGGAGATGAAGAAGGAAAATGCCTTCCAGGGAGCTTCATGAAACAGGAAGCCAGAAGAGAAAGCTAGCAGATGACGCCATGCTTGCCATGTGCCCTTCCAGCTGAGGGAGAAAATGTGACTATGTTCACCATGTGCCTTCTCAGATGAGAGAAAGACCCTGAACTTCATCAGCCTTCTTGAACCAAGGTATCTTTCCTGGATACCTTTGATTGGACATTTCTATAGACTTGTTTTAATTGGGACATTTTCTTAGCCTTAGAACTATAAACTAGCAACTCATTAAGTTTCCCTTTTTAAAAACTATTCCGTTTCTAGTGTATTGCATTCTGGCAGCTAGCAAACTAGAAGAAGGGCTTCACAGTAAGGTTAGATAAGCTAAGAAGTTAAACATGCTATGCAAGCTTAAGAATGATCCAGGTGGCAGGTGTGCAGGGTTCTCCTAGAGGAGGTAGTGGGTGTCATTAAGGACTTGGGAGTAGGGCAGAAGTTATTACTCTCTGGGAGGTGCCTCTACAGACATTGGGGCTCCAGCTCCCAAGCTGATATCAGCATTGGTGTTTCAGGACTTGGGAAGATGGGGGTATCCTGAAGCAGTCTGAGGCTATCAGAGGAGAGAGGCCCTAGAAGTCTGGAAGGGTATCTGACAATTGGCACCACCAGGTAAGGGAGCCCAGTCAGGTTGCAAAGACCCACCTGATGTCAAGGTTTCCTTTGCCCTCTCCAGGGGCAAGGCTAGTAACAAAAATGAGTACAACTGGCCAGGTTTAAGAAAAATCTATAAAAATACTCTCTTTGGAAAATAAGCAGAAACATTGTTTACTTCCTTAAAGAAATATGTTCTTGTCCCCTTTTTTTAATATTAGGTCTCTAACCTATTTTTACTTTCCCACTTTTGGTAGAGATTATGGTATAGAGATATATTTCTCTCCAATAAGAAAAATAAGAACGTACATGTATTTTTTTTTAAAAGGGATATCACTCTGGCCTTTAGCAAAGAGTACTCAAGAGCAGTGAGGAACATGAAAAATTGTCCACGTATGTCCCTGGTCTGTTCGAAGGGGACTGACCGCTGCTGCTTGACACCCCTAAACTGCTATCATGTTGAATATCAGCTCGGTGCCATCAGACCTTCAGATTTTTTGAGGGAAGGAAAAATCTGGATTTTGCTTAATGAACTCTCCAAACATTTAATTGTTGGTTCTTTTTTCCAATATCATGAACTCCAGACAAAACATATCACTGGGCTGAAAGTTTGTGATTTCTGTTACTGAAGGAGATAATGGTGGCAGTTTTGAAAAACTGGAGAATGGCTAAAATGGGGACTGACACTGAATACTGATTTATCCTAAAATAATGGATTATATAAAAACATCCAGATCCTATAGCATCCATCACTTAATGCATTCAAAAAGCATAGCTTTCTGCAGGCACCCTTCAAACACTCCACTTCACTGGGCAGTATAGACAGGTGCCTGCAGACATCAACTGCCTCGCATCCACAAGAATTTCCCAAGTGTACGCAAGGCCTGGGTGGGAGAGTGTAAAACATTTTGACATTAGGCTGAGCTTCTTTATTTTTCCAATATAGTATGCATATTATTCCCCCTAGGAATCAATGCTCATGAATTCATTAAGTCCAGGAGGCTGTGATATTTTCCGGAATACCAAAAAAAAAAAAAAAAAAAACAATTGGCTCCAACCAGAACATAAATTGCAACATAGGAAAACTTTTGTAATTTGATTTTCCAGTGAATATAAAGAGGATGTGTGTGACTTTAGCTTCAATGAACTAATAATCGGATGCAAATGAGATAGGAACATATTCATACTCAGGAGGTGGGTAGGTGGGAGACAACTTGCTGGCTGGAAGAAAAGACACCCCAGTCCATTCCGTATCTATGGCAAAGCCAATAAAAGGAAAGTGAACTAAGTGCCTTGGCTATTAATTACTGATTTAATATTAAAATGCAGATTTCCCACAGCTGAGCTCCAGCTTGGTTAATTTAATAGCAAAAGACTGTGTGTGTGTGTGTGTGTGTGTGTGTGTGTGCGTGTGTACACATGCACACCGTGATTTGTGGAGCCATCCAGCCACCTTTGCAGGCAGCTGAGCAAACTATCCTCTGCTGGCTCAGCCTGTGTCCACATGGGTAACCCAGTTTGCTCATTTATATTGAAGACTCATTAGATCAGTCAAACAATTCTGAATTTTTTTTTCTCTAAGCAATTGAACTGAGAAGAGAAATTAAATTTGTAGTCTGGCTCAGTATAGGATTAGTTATCCCTTCACTTAAGGACTGTCTCTTTGAATTTGCCCCCAGGAAGGCACAATACTGAGAGGTCCTCTGAGATTAAGGTAGACATGTTGGGTATCATATCAAGTGTCATGCTTTTGAGTCATGCTGGGGACCTGATTATAAAAGTCCTGTCTCCCCTCACCCCCTCCCCTCTCCCGGATGCCTCTGCAATTTGGGTACCAGGCTCCTGGGGCAGGTGGGGGCACATTTTGCCCTTCTGAGGAAATATCCATGAAATCAAAGTAATAGAGACTTGGCAGAGATCTTGAGGGACATACTCTCATTTTATGCTGCAAAGCTAAGTTTTGGAGAGGGAACTTGTCCCAAATTATCCACTCAACCCCAAGGTTTCTAAATTCAAGTCAACTCTGCTTTCCATCTTGTCCTTGAAATATTCTGTCTCTCTTTGGCTTTCTCAGGAAAAGTCCGCTCTAGGTTTAAATGTTTGGTGATTTTTGGCTTCTCTTGATTTTTGGAGAACTTAAGCTTCCAACCTCTACTTCCAACAAGTATCCATGTGTCCTGTTTTTGAAGTAGCTGGAGTCAGCGTGGAGAGTCACCTGGGAAAGGTACCCAGGGAGGTGACCTGATGAGCTCCCCCAGAGTCTTTTACATTGGCTGTCTGTTGCTGGAGAAAGGGAAAAACTCCATCCAATAAGTCCTTCTGTACCTCTCGCACCTCCACCCACCCAGACCCTGATCACTTTCAGCTGCCCTTCTTTCTGGAAAAGCCAGGTGTTTCTTCTGTGCAGAGAACCCCAGCCTCACTTAGTATCTCAGCTATCTGGCAGGGGACTCCATATAATATAATGAATAAATGCAGGTGCTGGTGTCAGGCATACAGGAGTTCTGGCGGCATTACTTATCCCAGCTGGATGACCTTAGGCAAGTTACTTGGTATCACCAAGTCTCTATTTCCTGAAACACAAAATGGAAATGATAATACTTGGTTGCTGTGTGGATTAAATGTATGTAAGGGATTTAAGAAAGTACATGGTACATAGTAAGTGTTCTGTAAATATTCATCACTAATACTATTGCTATATTGTTAGTTTGAGAGGCATCTTGAATTTTAAAATGGCTGTGAGAGGGCAATGGTTAATGGAACAGAATGCCTACTCTAATTGCGAAAGCTTGGATATCAGTCACCATCTGGAAGTATTTATTTTTTAGGACAAACCTATCTGAGCACCCCCACCCCAACAGCCTCCCCCTCTGGATCCTGGCCAACTCCCCTGTGCAGAAGGCAGAAAGCCAGGCCAATAACCAGGCATCAGATATAGGGCAAACGGGCCAGATTTGACCATGCTTTGGAACCTCAGACGAAAGATGGGTCCCAAAGAGAGAATCCACAGCGACAGAAAGCTAGGCTGGGAATTCTGGGAAGTTGGAACCAGCCAAGGTCTTTGTGCTCCCTGAGTTTTCACCCCCCCATCCACATTTTTTCCAGCCCTAAGCAGTTCTATTTTTCAGCTTTGGCTTTTGCCTGACATTTGAAGGATGAGCTATTAACGATACTAAATTAATAACGGTTATAGAGTATATTTGAGAAGATCATAAAAAAATCAGTAATGTCATCATGTCAAGCAAAGTTTCTGATGGTTTTTTTAAATTATGCATGTCTTTTATTTTTTTCCCCTTCCAACATTGATCGGGAGCTTTCAGAGGGACATTAATCTACCTGACCACATCAGAATCCTTAATTATTCACGTCCAACTATATATCTAATTCTACAGAAATTCCCTCTGGATTTGCCATTGTTCAAATGGAATACAGCAGCTCAACTCTGCTCCTCTCTGCTCAGCCCAGCCCTGCACACACCTCAAAGAGGTACAGCTGTCCACTCCATCAGCTCTACTTTGACATATGCAGACATCGAGGCTTGTAATTCAGGGAAGTAGAATTTCCCCCAACTGGCTAGTGGGTACAGATTCATGGATAATAACTGTAGAGGAGATTCCTCCTCAGAGAAAGCAAAGAAGGGGCTGAAAAAAGTGTAGCAAACTTAGAGGATATGAGACCCCAACTTCAGGACCCTGGAGCAGGGCCACCTTGAACAAGTCATTAATTCAATCTCCTCTTCACCCTTTGTAAAATGAGCTCTGCAACTGACTCACTGAGCTAAACTGAGGATGACCAATTAAAGTCATGGAAGGCCCTTTCCAGATAAGCAGGGCCAGGGAAGTGCTAAGTGACAAAGAAAATACTAATTCTGTTATTAAATGCATATGTATATGAGTCTGAGTCACTCAGTTGCTGGCAAGCCCAGGATTTTGCAAGAGAAATGAGTAGTGAATCTTCCAAAGATCTTAGAGGGGCTGATAAGATTGCCACGTTTCATTGCCTAGGTTATTTTTTAGTGGAAATGAGTGGCAATGTTGTTGCTTTAAATAAAGTCTTCATGGAGGCAGCTTTCAAGTAGCTATGGAAGGAGGTTGGGATAGAACAGTGCAAATCGGCCATGTGAGTTACCTAAGCACCTCCTTCCTCTGTCTGCCCAAACATCATAGACAGGAAAAAGCAAGATCTCAAAATCATCTCCATTCTGTGTCTCTTTGTCCCTCACCTCTTTTCTCTCTGTTTTACTTATTTACTCTCTCTTCCCTTACCCTTCTCCCTCCTCATTTCATCTCCTTTCCTCCTTTCTCTCTTCCCCCAACCCACATACAATCTGTCAGATCTCATTCAACAGCCACCTGGTGACATTTTTGACCTTGTAATTGGGCAGTGGAAATCACTCCTGCCTAGGAGCTTAGAGTGAAGTTGAGATGGACACAGGGCTCCTACATGTGCACAGGGGTTGAAGGCTATTGCGTGCCCATTTCAAGAATCTTGACCCATCAGGGCACCTGCCTAGAAATACTTTTGCCTGAAAAGCCAAAGGGTCTCTGCTTAGTTTCCTGATTGCTAAGACAAATATCATACAATGGGTTTGCTTAAACAAGAACTTATTGGCTCATGGTTTTGAGGCTAGAAGAGATCTAAAATTGACGTGCCAATGAGGCAATGCTTTCTCCCCAACAACTGTACTGGCTGCTGGAGATATTTGGTCTTTGGCTTTTCTTTCATATGTCAATGCACATGGTGATGTCTTCTTTCTCTTCCAGGTTCCATTGATATCCAGCATCTTTCTGCGGCTTTCTCTCTCTCTCTCTCTCTGAATTTCATTCTGCTTACAAGGAAACCTAGTAATTAGAATTAAAACTCAACCTGATTTAGTTGGGCCATGCCTTAATGGCATTAATATCTTCAAGAGATCCTTTTTACAATAGGTCCACACCCACCTGAATGTGAACCAGGATCAGGAACATGTCCACACTGGGGTGTAAAATTCAATCCACTATGGTCTTCCAGAAGAAATGGTAAGGAGGTTTTGAGAATTGACAGTTAACTTTATAATATTTGAATTTGGACTCTACCACAAGAGGAAAAGGCAGGCCATTCCTTGAGCTCTTTAAGCATACTCTTGGCAGTCAGGGAACTGATCATAAAAAAGAGAACAGTAGCAACTCCTAGGCTCTGACCTGGAACATGAGTCAGATTACTGGAGGAGGGAGGGCATCTGATTTTTGGGGGAGCAATACCTTGTAGAACTACTCAAGTATTCTTTTTCTAGCTAGAGTCAATTCATTCCTAGTTCCTAAATTAAATACTCAATATATTTTTTGAATAAATGAATAAGTGCATACTTGAAAGACTGACTATAAGAAAAGGGTTAAAACAGTAGGCTCCATGAGAACTTTCAAAATTTAAAAATGTCTCCAAGTGATCCTATGTGCCAGCAAGTTTGCAAGCAAGGAGACAGAGAAATAAGATGAATTGGAATTAGAGTTTATTTTGGAAAGTAAAGGTAGAAGGAATTTTATCTAGTTACCTGTAAAAAACCCATACTTTCTCAAGAAAATAGAGCTTTCACACACTGGTTCTGGATCTCCAGCTACAGCTCCTTGTGGCCTCCCCTGAAATGAGTCATGTCCTGGCATATCCCTGGGCTTGAGTCACAAGGTCAAGTCCTGGTCCCTTAACTAATGAGCAATGAGACCCTGAACAAGCAAGCAATAACTTTTGCTGTATACCTAGTCTCTTAGGCACAGAGAGGGCTAAGTTTACACACTTTATATCATTTAACGTTCTGAATAACCCTGAGAGTTTGGAACTATTTGTGCTATATTTCAGATAAGGAAACTGAATGGAAACTCAAAGGACTTAACTGCTTTTCACAAAACATTGCTATTGTGACATCTTAGGCAGACTTCAAATCCAGATCAAATGCTAATGCCTGTTCCCCCTCCAACCTGGGCTGCCTCCCCATACCATGCTACAATCCACTGCTCCTCATCTGTGAAATGACGGAATCAGACACCAAAGTGCCATCACAGCAGGAAATAAAATTCTTATATTTACCCTCTTCCACATGCACTTTCTCACCACAGAGTAGGCTGTAGACTCAGATAAGCTATTAAATGTTCAGCAGCTCTTCAAACTGTGGGTTGGAAAACCTGGGCTTCTACCACCATTGAAAGGATCCCAACCTGCTCTGGCCCCACCTTGCAACAGCTGGTAGGACTGGCTAATTTAGTCTGTCCAATTGAGACCTGCCAGCAGTTTTCCCAGCCAGTGGAACTAGCACTATCAGGGTGGACTTAGAACAGAGAGAGGAACCCTGATTCATGAGCAGCCCTCAGCCCAGAAAGGTCACTTTTGTTCCTTCTCTCCCCAGTGAGGCGATGGAAGAATTGACTCCCATTGAGCAGATCCGCAAGTCTTTGTTAACCCCTTTAAAAATGATAGCTATAGGGCTGGCCTCACGATCTTCTAATGGGCCAAGTCTGCTGAAAAGAACACTGACCTACAAGTTGAGGAACTTGTACTTGAGTCCTGGCCTTGGCTTTGCCATTAACTTGAAATATATTCTTGAGTAAATGCTTGACCTGTTACATCATCTGTCAACAAAGAAAAAAAATGCTGGTGTAGAAATTCTAGATTATCTGTAGCTACTTTTAGGCTAACGTTTTAGGGGACTAAAAGAACATATCTCTGTCCTGTGTAGTATATTTTCTATATGATGCATGGTTTCTAACAATGCTATTCTCTTTCCAAGAGAGCCCTTCCAGCCCCCCAGGGGCAGGAATTCTGACCAAGACAGAGATGGACCTCTAGCCTAAATGCCACTTCTTCTGGAGGGGCCTCTCTGAAGCCCAGACCAGGGTTTCAGTGCTCCATCTTCACCACCTGGCACTCTCCACATAAGGAGCAATCTTCTAATTACTATGCTTCAATGTTTGTTTTCTTCACTGGACTGTATGAGCAGAGGAACTCCGAGTGCCTTCTGGCCCCATGTCTCCATCGTCCAGCATAAGGCTGGGTTTGCAGGAGTTAGTCAATAAACCAATGTGAAAAGGAAAAATAAGCCAGAATGATGTTTGAGTTGCAGGCACCGTGGCAAGTGGGCAGAGAAGCCATATGATGGTGTGGAACTTTACTGAATGACTGAGATGACACTCTAGAGGCAGCCTCAAGTGCAAAACAAATCTGAGTCAGTTTGTTATTTGTGTATAATTCCTCCACCCAATCCTGACAGTCTCATGTCCCAGGCAGGCCTGCAGTGCCTTAAGGGTGAAGGAAAGCACTCCGTTAATCTGGGAGAGCCTGTCCAATGCTTTTTCAGGCAGCAGCTGACTTTGGAAGGCATTAGGGTTCAGGTCTGGGATTAGGATGAGGCAAACAAGGTCACAGACACAGAATTTAAGGGGACACTCACTTCTCAGGTGCTGACTCTGTGCTTGCCCACCCCTGAGAGTGAGGGCCTCCTTAAATATTGCACCATAGGCACCTTGTGGCCTCACCCTAGTCCAGGCCCTGTTATGGTAGGTTGAAGAGCACTCTGGACTTAGAGACAGGTGAGTATGTAGAAGTCCAGGTTTTGCCCCTTAGCAGTCAATTGACCTGATGCGGTCACTTAATCTCTCTGGGTTTAATTTGCTTCATCTTTAAAATGAAGACTCTGTCCCAAACGATTGTTAAGATATATAAATGAGTAATTGCTAAATGAGATAGTATAAATGAGCGGGCCTAGAACAGTCCTTGGCACCCATTTTACTGTCAATAAATGTTATTTAAATCTGTTTCTATTGCATTGTATACACAGTGTCCTGCTTCCTCCAGCCATATGAGAGGAGCAGCTGCTGAACTGGATGGCCAGGTGAGGGTGGAGGGTGGGACAATCACTGTTCACGGTCTGTCATGTTAGCAGCTCCCGTTGCCCAGCCAAGATTTCTGCTGGCAGCCGGCACTCCCTGCCAGATGACCTGCCACTCTGTCCCTCTCCCCTGCCAATCTGTACTAACATCAGTCTACTTACCAAGAACCTGCCTGACCCAGCCCATTATTCCCTACCTCTGGGTCCTCAGTGGCACAGGGCTCCATCCCTCCTGCAGTTAGTGAGAGCACAGACCCCTCCAGTTGAGGTAGCACACCTGTAAGATGGCAGTTCTGGTTCCACACTGAGCCCAACCTTCTCTCTCCTGGCCAGGGAAGAGCTCATCTGTCAGCGCTGAATGGGGCATGACTGACTTCATCTGGTCACCAAAGGCCAACTGTTGGCCTAGGCTGGCACTAGATGAAGAAGACCTTTGGCCTAGTAAGAGAGGACTTTACTGTCTCCATCATCTCTTACTCTCAGCCAGATGTTTAGGTTCTCCACCTAGCACACCCATTTGCCCCGCTTATCACTGTCTTTTATAGAGTTGATGATTTTCTAAGACAATCCCAATGAAAAATACTCTATCCCTCTATAGTGTAGCCTGGCTAGCTCCTCACTAACCCAGCTTTCTCTTCTCCCTGGTACACAGTGGACCACATTTCCCAGTAGCCCTTGCAGTCAGGTATAACCATGTAATGGATGTCTAGCCAATGAGGTATGGGAGGAAGATGTGTGCGTGACTTCTATGCCTGGCCAAAAATTTTCACTTGGAATTCTTCAAGCTTAATCCTTATCTTCCATCTGAATGTTGATATCCACGGGTAGCTTGGAAGCCAAATAGAGAAGATGGTAGAGTCCCCACACCTAATTGGACTTCATGTGAGTGAGAAAAAACCTCTGATTTGTGAAGACAATGAAAAGTTCACATGTGTGCTTGTGACCATTTGCTGCAGCAGTGCAGTGTGACTTGTGTGGGCCATAGGCATTTCTGCCTTAGAAGGCCCCTTCCTCCATATAATAATATTAAAATTTATTTTACAACTATGTTGGTATAGAAACAAATATAGTCCAGACATTTTAGGGGACCTATAAAAGTGTTGTAGGCCATAAATACCCAAAGATTAATTTGGACTGGGCCATTAGCCCAAGTTAACTACTATTACTTTCAACCCATGAATCAACACTATTATTCAGGCTACATCTTCTTATTTTAAGTTTCTAGAAGATGATCATTGCTCCCATATAAAAGTGCCCATTCCTCTCTTGCTCTTTAGTTCATGCTGCCCTTTGAGCCTGGAATGGTCCCTGATTCTTCTCTGCATGAAGATGCTGGCAGTGCTATCCTCCCAACCCTACTCAAGACATCACCTGCTAATTGGTCTCTTCAGCCTTCTGTGTCTCTGCCAGAGAACTTTTCCCAAACAAATTAGACAACTTAAATGAAATGGACAAATTCTTAGAAACACATGAACAGCCTACACTAAAGACCTCAACAGACCAATCACAATTAAAGAGATTGAATCAATTATCAAAACCTTCACAAAGAAAAGCCCAAGACCAGATGGCTTCAAGGTGAATTCTACCAATCATTCTAAGAAAAAGTAATATCAATTATGCTCAAACTCTTCCAAAAGAAACATTGAACAGGAAACATTACCTAACTCATTCTATGAGGCCAAGCTCACCCTAATATCAAAGCCAGATAAGATACCATCAAAAAAGAAAATTACAGACCAATTTCCCTAATGAATAATAAATGTAAAAACCTTTGACAAAATATGTGCAAGTAGTTTCAAACCAGCACATTAAAGGAATTATACACCATGATCAAGTGGGTTTTATATCAGGTATGCAAAGATGGTTCAACACAAGAAAATAAATTAATGTAATATACCACATTAATAAATAGAAAAGAAAAACCACATGACCATCTTGATTGACATAGAAAAGGCATTTGACAAAATCCAGCATCCTTTCTTGATTAAAAACACATCAGTAATAGGAACAAAAAGAAACTTCCTTGTGCTGGTTTGAAACTATTGTGTACCCAAGAAAAACCATGTTCTTTAACCCTGATTCAGTATTGTCGGGTGACATCTTTAGCTGTGACCCATCCAACTGTGGGCAGGACCTTTTGATTAGGTGGTTTCCATGGAAATGTGTCTCCACCCATACAAGGTGGGGTTGCTTACTGGAACCCATTAAGAGAGAACTGTTTTGGAACAAGCTTCAGAGCACACATAGCCAGAGACCTAGGGAGATGCAGAAAGATAACACGCCTGGGGAAGCTTTATGAAATGAGGAGAGGATGCTAGCAGATGTTGTCATGTGCCTTTCCAGCTGAGAGAAGTGTCCAGAACCCAAATGCCTCAGCAGATGTCAGCCATATGCCTTCTCTGATGACAGAGATGTTCCAGATGGCATTAATCTTTCTTAAATAAAGGTAACCTCTTGCTGGTGCCTTAATTTGGACATTTTCAAGGCCTTAGAACTCTAAACTTGAGACTTAATAAATTCCCTCTTTTAAAACTTGTTCCATTTCTAGTATATTGCATTCTGGCAGCTTTGACAAACTAAAGCATTCCTCAACATGATATAAAGCATATATGAAAAACCCACAGCCAACATCATGCTCAATGGTAAAACACTGAAAGCTTTCCCTATAAGATCTGGAAGACAAGAATGCCACTGTCACTGTCAATGTTGTTTGACATTGTGCTAAAAGTTCTAGCCAGAGCAGTTAGGAGGGGAAAAAAAGGCATCCAGATTGGAAAGGATGATGTAAAACTTTCACTATTTGCAGGTAACATGATCTATATATAGAAAGTCCCCAAAAAATCTGTAACAAAGCTACTAGAACTAGTGAACAAGTTCAGCAAAGTGGCAGGATACAATACCAACACATAAAAATTGATAGTGTTTCAAACACTAATAATGAGCAATCTGGGGAGGAAAAAATCATTTACAATAGCAACTAAAAAATCAAACAACTAGCAATTAATTTAACAAAGCATATACAAAGGACTTATAAGCAGAAAACTACAAAAATTGTTTTAAAAATATCAAAAAGACCTAAATAAATGGAAGGGAATTATGTTCATGGATAGGAAGACTAAATGTCATTAAGCTGTAGTCAATTATACCGAAATTGATTTACAAATTCAATGTAATACCAATAAAAATTCCAAAAACCTACTTTACAAAAATGAAAAAGCAAATTATGAAATTTATTTGGAAGGTTAAGGGACTCTGAATAGCTAAAAACATCTTGATAAAGAACAGTATTAGAAGACTTACATTTACTTTAAATGATATTATAAAACTACATGGTTAAAGCAGCATGGTGTTGGCATAAGGATAATTATACTGAACATATATACAAAAAAGCTATAAATTTCAAAGATGGCCAATTGATATTTGACAAGAATGCCATGTTCACTCAATTGGGAAAGAATAGTGTTTTCAACAAATGGTGTTGGAGAAATGGATAGATGGATAGCCATACTCAAAAGAATAAAAGTGGACCCCTATGTCACACCATATACAAAAATTAACTCAAAATCTTTCAATGACATAAACATAAGAACTAAAAAACTCCTAGAAGAAAATGTAAGAAAGCATCTTTAAGATATTGTGGTAGGACGTGTTTTCTTAGATTTTTACATCCAAAATACAAAAAATGAAAGAAAAAATGGACAAATGGAACCTGCTCAAAATTAAAAACTTTTGTGCATCAAAGGACTTTGTCAAGAAAGTGAAAACACAACCTACTCAATGGGAGAAAATATTTGGAAACCACATATCCAATAAAGGTTTAATATCCATGATGTATAAAGAAATACTACATCTCAACAATTAAGACAAAAACCCAGTTTAAAAAGTGGGCAAAGGACTTGAATAGCTATTTCTCCAGAGAAGAAATAGAAATGACTAAAAAGCACATGAAAAGACATCAACATCACTAGCTTTAGGGAAATGCAAATCTAAACCACAACGAGATATCACGTCATACCTACTAGAATGGCCACTATTAAAAAACTGAAAACTACAAGTGTTAGAGAAGATATAGAGAAATAGAAACACTCATTTATTGCTGGTGGGAATGTAAAATGGTGCACCCATTATGGAAGATAGTTTGGCAGTTCCTCAAGAAGCTAAGTATAGAATTACCATATGACCTTGTAATCCCACTCCTACATATATACCCAGAAGAACTGAAAGCAGGGACTTGAAAAGATAATTGCACACTGAAGTTCATAGTAGCATTATTCACAATTGCCAAAAGATCCCAACAACCGATAAATAGATAAACAAAATATGGTGTATGCATGCAATGAAATATTGTTCAGCTGTAAAAAGGAATGAAGTCCTGATGCCTGTGACAACGTGAATGAACCTTGAGGAGATTACATTGAGTTGAAATAAGCCAGACACAAAAGGACAAATATTGCTTCATCTCACTGCTATGAACCAAGCATAATGGTCAAACTCATGAAGTTACAGTATAGAACATAGGTTACCAGGAGATAGATTGGGATTACGAATGGGAAGCTGATGCTTAACTTGTACAGAATTTCTATGAATGCTGATTGTAAAGGTTTGGAAATGGATGGTGGTGATGGTAGCACATTATTGTGATTGTAGTTAACAGCACTGAACTGCGGAGGTGAATGTGGTTAAAAGGGGAAACCTTAGCATACATATGTAACTAGGATAAAAATCAAAGGATAAAATATAGAACTATACAATTCAGTGAAACCTATTACGGGCAATGAACTATAGTTAATAGGACAAGTATAAGAATGTTCTTTCATGAGTTATAACGAATGAATGACACTAGTGCAAAGTGTTAGTAATACAGAGGTATATTGGAAAAGTAGAAATCAAATGTAAACTATGGACAATAGTTAATAATATTATTTTAATAATCTTCATAAATTGTAGCAAATGTAGCTACAGTTAAAATGGTAGTAAAATTATTTTTAAAAAACACGCTATCAACAATTGTAACAGATGCTCCACACTCGTGCAAGGTATTGTTGGTGAGTGGACTGGTGTATGGGAATCCTGAATTTTATGCAGGATCATTCTGTAAATCCACAACTTCTCTAATAAATAATTTCTTTTTAATTTAGAATGATTAAGCTTAGTGAGAAAGGCATGTTGAAAACTGTCCAAAAGGCAGGCTTCATCCACTACACACTTAGCCAAGTTGTGAATGCACAGGAAAAATTCTTGAAGGAAATTAAAAATACTACTCCAGCAAACACAGAAATGATACGAAAGCAAAACTGGCTTGTTGCTGACATGGAGAAAGTCAAACTAGCCACCACATTCCCTTAAACCAAAGCCTAATCCAGAGCACAGAATCCCTTCAATTCTGTGAAGGCTGAGAGAGGTGAGAAAGCCTCAAAAGAAAAGTTTGAAGCTAGCAGAGGTTAGTTCAGGAGGGTTAAGTAAAGAAGCCATCACCATAACATAAACATGCGAAGTGAGGCAGCATGTGTCGATGTGAAAACCGCAGCAAGTTATACAGAAGATCTAGCTAAGATAATTGATGAAGACAGCTAAACTAAACAACAGACTTTCAGTATAGGTGAAACAACCTTCCAGTGGAAGAAGATGCTATCTAGGACTCTCATAACTAAAGAGGAGAAGTCAATGTCTGGCTTCGAAGCTTCTAAGGAAAGACTGACTCTCTCATTAGGGGTTAATTCAGCTGGTAACTTTAAATTGAAGTCAATACTCATTTACCACTCTGAAAATCCTAGGGCCCTAAAGAATGATGCTAAATCTACTCAGCCTGTGTTCTCTAAACAGAACAACAAAGCCTGGATGGCAGCACATCTGTTTATAACATAGCTTGCTGAATATTTTAAGCCCACTGTTGAAGCCTATTGTTCAGAGAAAAAATATTTTTTCCAAACTATTACTGCTCATTGACAGAGCTTTTGGTTATCCAAGAGCTCTGATAGAGATATACAAGATGTATGTTGTTTTCATGTCTGCTAACACAACATCCATTCTGCAGCCCATTGATCAAAGTTTCATTTGACTTTCAAGCCTTATTATTTAAGAAATATATTTTGTAAGGCTCTAGCTGCCATAGATAGTGTTTCCTCTGATGGAGCTGGGAACAGTAAATTGAAAATTTTCTGGAAAGGATTCAATTCTAGATGCCATGAAAAACATTTGTGATTTTTGGGAGGAAGTCAAAATATGAACATTAACAGGAATTTGGAAGAAGGTGATTCCAACCTCATGAAAGACTTTGAGGGTTTCAAGACGTCGGTGGAGGAAGTAACTGCAGATGTGTTGGAAATAGCAAGAGAGTTAGAATTGGAAATGAAGTCTGAAGATGTGATTGAATTGTTGCAGTCTATACTATAAAATTTGAGCAGATGAGGTGTTGCTTCTTATGGATAAGCCAAGAAAATGGTTTCTTGAGATGGAAACTGAACTTGGTGACGATGTGAACATGGTTGAAATGACAACAAATGGTTTAGAATATTACATCAATTTATTGATAAAGCAGCAGCAGGATTTGAGAGGATTAACTAATTTTGAAAGAAGTTATAGTGTGGGCAAAATGCTATCAAACAGCATTGCAAGCTACAGAGAAATTTTTTCTGAAAGGAAGAGTCAATGTATACAGCAAACTTTACTCTTGTCTTATTTCAAGAAATTTCCATGTCCCTCCAACCTTCAGCTACCACCACCCTGATTATTCAGCAGCCATCAACATCGAGGCCAGAACCTCTGCCAGCAAAAAGGTCATGACTCACCAAAAGCTCAGACGATGTTTAACATTTTTTTAACAATAAAGTCTTGTTTTTTTCCTCTCTCTCTCTCTCTCTCACTCTGTCTCTTTTGGTTTTAAGAACCTGATACGTATATGTTGAATTAATAAATGAAGGAAATAATGACTTCTAGGATTGTTAGATGATTAAATTAGATAAATATAAGTGAAATGCCATAGATAAGTGACTTGTTAATGTTTCTGTTTTAGTCTGCATTAAAGCTGGAAAAGTAGCTAGGAGTCACTGAAGGACTGCATGTGTGGAAAGAGGATGGGTGTAGATTGGGCGGGTATGTGCTGGAAGTGTTAAGTACTGAAGGAAGCAGCCAGGGGTGAGAGTTCATCTCACAGCTTTTCATGCCCTCTAGAGTCAATATCCCCAGCTCTGTCACTTCTTGCCAGCCTAAACAATCCCATGGACAGAAACTGTTTCCATGACAACACTCCATCCCAAGTAAGGAATCCAGGAAGCCACCTTCTCTCTTTCCTTCACCCAGGAAACAAAGGGGATACAACAGCTTTCTGTGCTCTCTCTCCCAGGAGACAGCTGGGTAATGCAGGGAGGAGAAAGAAGGAACTAGAGCCCCGGAGTGAAGGTGCTGCTTTGTGCTGCTGACATCCTGATTCTTCCTTGCAGGTGGCACAGCCTGGATGTCCAGTAGCCAGGGCCATGCCAGCTGCTCAGTACCTGTGGGGCTGGGTCTGTATATAGCCATGGAGATACTGTCTTCTCCATTTGCCATTACTCATGGCAGCAGCTATGAGGAAAAAAATTTCATCTTTGTCTCATCTATTTGGTCTTAGCTCAAATGACATTTCCTGAGGGAAGCCTTTCCTGACAGTACTTCCCCAGTAGACCAGGTATGGGGCTCTGTTTCTGTGTTCCTATAGCTCCTGGAAACACCCCTTCAATAATTTGTAATGGCCTGTCATACTCTCATGATGTGTCTTTAGCCTCTAGGCAAGAATCTTGTCTGCTTTATTCATGACTGTAACCCTGGTGTCCAGCAAAGCAACTGGTGAGCAATAGCTTCTCAATGTTTGTTCATGGATTGATGGGGTAACAGAATCCTGCCACTCTTTCCCTGGACTCCTCCCTCTGGGAAAGCATGGATTGAGGAAGTGTTCCTGTACTAGAAACCAGCATCAGTTTTTAAATGATCCTACCACTAACAAGTTACTTCAACTATTTACTACCTCACAAGAACTTTAAGAGATCATACTATGCAATGCTTGTAAAATATATAAGTGGAAGGCATTATCATTACGCAATGAAAATTTCCTCATGGTGTTTCTTTGAATTTATTCCTTATATTCAACTGGTAGCTAAAATCAATTAGCATTTATGGAGCATTTATAATGGGCCAGCAGTGTGCTAATTGTTTTACGTGCATTATCCTCAATGTATCCGCACCGTAGCTATGAGAGGTAGGTGATAGAATTATTTTTTCCCATTTTATGGATGAAGAAACTGGAGCTTAGGGAATTTAAATAACTTGCCCAAGTTCAAATGATTGGAAACTAGTGAAACTGGGATTTGAATCCAGCTCTTTGGTGCTCTGAGACCTTGGTAGGTGCCAGAGCAGACCAGGCCTCTAGGCCTCTCCCACCAGATATTGCATTAACTGAATTTTTCTATGTCTTGAGTGGCAGTGACTCAGATTGCTTTTTGAGTATCTTCACCGATGCTAGCTCTGTTCAAGCAAGATTTATGGTGGAGCTAATCAATTAAGCAATCGTTGTTTATTGAGCTCCTCTTGAATTATTCAATATTTATTGAGCACTTTCCATGTAACCAGTGCTTTGTGCAATGAGCTGTGGAGGATACAAGGGAGGTAGAAGAGTAAGCCTTCATCTTCAGGGGGCTTGAAATCTACCTGGGAATTGGAGGAGGAGGGGTTTGGCAAGTTTAAACCACATGAGGAAATAAGTAATCAAATCCTAAATTGATCAGCACAAACAAAATATTTAAAGGCAGAGAGGGGACAAGACTTCTCCATTATTTAATTTACAGTAATATTCATGAAGATGGCACTGCTTACTACCCTTGAAGAAGAGGTAGGAGTAAATTGGGAAAAGAGTGGATAAGAAGACATTTGAGGTGGGAAAAACAGGGCAGGCAGAAACCCAGAATGCACATGGGATGTTTCAGTGCCCAGTAGAGACAGGCCCAGCTCCAATGGAAGGTGCTGGTTAGAGAGTTATTCTTATTTAAAACATTCTAATATGAGAATGCCAGGCTTTCTCCCCAGAATCCAGCATGGCGTCTGGCATGGACTAAGTGTTCAATATGTGTAAAGATAAATAAGACACAGTCATTCAAGGGACAGAGCATTCAGTAGAATGGAAAACACATGTATGTATCTACTTATACCCTAAAATCAAATGTGTTAAGTGCTGGTGATGCTATGATAAGGAATTTTGTTTCCATCAGTTTGGCAGACTAAATACCACAGCTGTACCCTTGTTCTTACAAAATACTTAAAAGTGCTAAGAAAATAAACCATATTTTAAAATACATTTTCTTGGTTGTCAGGAATGTAAGAGAAGTTCCCAGAAGTAAAAAATGAAACAAATCTGAGACATGAGCTAAATTGAAGCCAGTGACTATCCTAGGCTTCTGCTGATCCCAAGTGACTTAGGACCTCTATTTTCACAGTTGTACAAGGGCAAGAGACATGATCTGGACCCATGAAAGGGTTAAGGGGAGTTGAATTAGGGGCCTCCACTTAAAGCCAGGATACCGAAAGGGCTCAGTCTCAAATGAAGATTGGTTAGAAGCAAAGCTGTAAGGGATATCATGAGGTCCCTTTGACTTCCATAAGGCCTCACTAATTAGTGGGTTATTATAACGTTTGGGACCTCCAGAGGTTAGTGTTACCTGATAGTGAATATCTAACATCATCCCTGAAGTCTGGGTAATTTTCTTTCCTCGGTCCACAGTCCTGCTGGTAAACGGCTATTTGTCTTTTTGGGTGAAGATTAGCAAAAAAGATTTATAGTGCATACCTGCAGCAAGAATGTAGGGTCTTTCATTAGGGAGTAGGGATACCTGGTCTACCCTTTAACCAACAGGCTCTGAGCCTATGAATGAAGTGTCTTAGACTTTAAAATTGGGCAAAGGCCATGACTTTGAGTTCTCAGGTACCTGTTCATCACACTTGGAATTTTTTCTATTATTCCTATCAAGTAAAGCATCTCTTTCAGTCCTAAAGAAATTCAGTTTCTACCAAAATCCCTTTGGGTCTAGCCATTATGATTACTATTCTGACCTTTTTGCATTTTTTCAGTAAACATGCCTATCATGTCTTTGCAACTTGACTTCTACTACTCCAGGACCCCATTGTCTCCACTGAAACTAGGGAGTCATCTACCATCATCAGACCTCGCTACAGAAGAAAGCCACTACAGAACTTTTCAAGGATATTAGTGAGTGTTCTCTTCACTAAAATCTGTTTTCTTAGTTCTTTGGTGAAGGTAGTGTACTTTGAGCCCTCTAGGGATCTGGCCAGAAGACTCAGGATGGGTGGGTGTCACATATAAGTACACGCTCATTTCTCATCTTTTAAAACTTTGGATTTCTTCCTCCACAGTATACCAAAGAAGCTCTGGTTTCTTCATTTACATGGTTCCACTGATTTCAGATTTCAATCAACCTACCAACAAACTGTTAGAGCAATTCTCAGCTGTTGTAGCTAACACATTGAATCCAAAATCTTTACCAAGTAAGCAGATGTCAATAAATTTGGCTTGATTCTATTTTGTGTCTATTTTTTTTCTGATCTATCGCTCTGAGAATCTATTCCCATGTATGTTCCTCTGGTTTCTTTTAATACATATCTGCATGATCTCGGAATTCTTTCAATGTACAAAATTCTTTCATGATCTTTCTAAGTCCTAGAGGCAAAAAGGGATAGTGAGAGTGGATCTTGAGGGAAATGTATAAAACCCTTTAAGGTATCTGCTTCAGGTGAGATCACTACCTGGTCTTTAAGCAAGGATAGGCTAATATTTCTGAATGAAGGAAGATGGGCTGTTTCTGTAGGCAAGGAAAGCCCAGTGGAGTTTATTAGAGAGGGAGCATCACGGACTGAAATTCATCCAAGTTGACTAAAATGCATCCAAATTGACCAATTCTCTGGTCCTATTCATTCTCAATCAGTGCCCTAACATTTACATAAGAGATCTTGAAAGGCCATGAATTCAATTTGTGTTCCAATTCTGCAACTTACAAGATCAAATTTTGCATGGGGTTTTTAGTTACGTTGTTTATATAGGTGTGGTATATAAAATATTCTTTTAGTACAGTCATAGAAATGACTAGCTTTCTGACATTATTTTGAATGAGAATTTAAAAGCTAAGCTTGTCATTTTCTTTTCCTAAGTAATCCAGGACAGTCATATATACTCAACCCACACTGCTGTCTTTTAGCTCTTTTGCTATCTAGGTCTGCTACAATGGGCACTTGGTCTTTCATAACCTTGCCTTAAATATTAATTCATTCTAAGCAATTACTGGTGATAAATTTCATAGTCATTTCCCCACTCCAGGCTGGGGACCAACAGTGCCCCATTTTCTATCAATAAAGAGATTGTCGCTGTCTTCAGGTACAACCAGGTCTCAAAATAGATCCAAGTTTCCTATCATTCAAGATTTGTTCTCTGGAAATAATTCATATACAAAATAATGTAATCAGTCAGAATTTAGTCAGTAAAAGCAGTCTAGGTATTTCAGACCAGTCTTGGTATTTCAAATGAGAAGGCACATTGTTGCTTAAAAAACAGAAGTGCTAAAGGAATAAAGGTCAAGGGAGGCTGTCACTACATTTAGTAGTAGCTAGATAACTATCTGGGAATCAGGAAGTTGCAGGAAATCCAGGAAGCTGATGATTCTTCATAACAGCCCCTACCCATGAGGTGAGTGATGTATAGGAAGACACCTGGAGGTGAATACAAAATCTCAGTCTGATAAAGCTCATGAGAGTGCCTACTGTTACTTGTAGATTAATGATTTGCCTTCAGCCTCTCTCATACCTTAGGAACCTTATGCAAGTATCTCTCCATGATGGAAATCTAGCCCATAATTTTACTGGTGGAAATTCTGGTAAATGTAGTTTCTAGACTTCTAACTCCTGTGAAATGGGGAGAATACAGAAAAGAGGAAAAATGTTCTGTATTACTGAAAAACAATCCAAAACACGAAAAAAAATATTTTATCTTTGTTCATAGACAATAAGATTATTTAATAAAAGGCCAAAAAACCTACAAATCAATTGTTGGGATTAATAAGTGGTTAGCTATGTTATTAGATAAAAAGGTAACATAAAATTAAATTTCTTCTCTATATACCAGCAAAAAAGAGGTAGGAAAAAGTATTTTCACAACCCACAAAGTTATGATTTACCCAGTCATAAATCTCATGAGTTCTAAGTCTTTATGGGAAAAAATTTTTTTAAAGTTTTTGAAAGACATTCAATTAGCCCTAAATAAATAGAAAGACAATCTTTATAAATAAGAAGACAATATCAAAACAGAGACTTCTTCCTGCAGACTGTGGCATTCTGGCTACCAGGAATTGGCAAGACATATGGTGTTATTTCTTGGTCTCTCCCTTCTCTTCTGGGTTCACTTGATGTTTAGCTTCTTGCTTCTCATGGCTTTCTCTCTCTCTGAATTTTACTCCACTAATAAAAGACTCCAGTCATAAGATTAAGACCCATCCTGACTGTGTTGAACTACACCCTAACTGAAGTAGCCTCATCAAAATGTCGTATTTACAATGAGTTCACGCCCACAGGAATGGATTTGATTAAGAAAATGTTTTTCTTGGGTACATACAGCTTCAAACCACCACAGGGTTTGATGCAATTTCAATAAAAATACCAATATTTTTCTAAATGGGACTTGGCGAGCAGTGCCTTGATGACACATTGATTTGGACTTTTTCCCAGCCTCAAACTGTGAGTGAATAAATTCCCATTATTTAACCTGACCCATTTATGGTTTTTGCTTGAGCAGCCTAGGAATCTAAAACAATAGCTAAAGAACTCATAAAGAAGAAAAGGACACCATATGGATACCAAGACATAATATTAAGTCCATAGTAATTAATACAGTATGTTATTAGTGCTTATACAGATTAATATGTGAAACAAAATAGAGAGACCAAAAACAGGTCCATGCTTACAAGAAAGTTGATATTATTCAGAGATAGTTTTGCAAGTAAGTAGGGGGAATTTAGATTTTTGATAAGTTGCTCTGGGACGTTTGTTCACTCATATTTAAAAATATTAAATTGGATCCTTGCCTCTCAATAAAAATAAAAATGAATTCCTCGTGGGTCAAGGTCCTAAATATAAAAAGCAAAATTTAACACATTTTGAGAAAATGTAGGAGAATAACTTCTTGGCCTCAGTGTAAGGATATTTTTTTCAAGCAAGTTATAGAAAGCATACGTTACTAAAAACATTAAGTATTAAAAATTTGATCTATTTGGCTGCATTATGAGATCTTCTGTTCATCAAAGAAATCATAAAGAAATTAGGTACACAAGCCAAAATCTTTGAGAAGTTATTTCCCACCCAAACTTACAAAAGTTTAATATTCAAATATATAAAGAGCTTCTATGACTCAATGAGAAAAAGATAAAGTAGAAAAAAAGAAAAAGATAAAGTAGAAATAGAAATTTGGACAAAAGACATGACAAGGTATTCACATAAAACTGGTATAACCAATAAAATTATGATAAAGATAGTCATATGAGTCATCAGAAGAATGTAAATGAAAACCATCCACCATTTTATGTCATCAAAATGGCACTTAGAAGCTTTTAAATCTGACAATATGAAATATTGACAAGGCAATGGAAATTTTCATATACTGTTGTTATGAGTTTAAATTGGTACTAGTTGGAAAACAATTTGGGATTATCTGTCGAAGTTAAAAATATAAGAATTACAAATCAATTGTTACAATTAATAAGACAAGTTAGTAATGTTGCTAGATAAAAAGGTAATGTACAAAATTAAATTTCATTTCTATACACAAGCAAATAAAAAGGTAGAAAAAATAATATTTTCACGACCACAAAGCTGTTGTGAAACAATTCTCTCCAACAATTTCACTCCTGGCAAACATTTTTCACATCTGCAAGTATGTTTATGGTAGAAATATTTATAATAGCAAAGATCTTAGAAAAAAAAAGACCCATCAACAGAAGAATTTAAAAATAAAGTGCAGTAACTTCATATAAGTGAAAACGATTAACCAGAGCTCTATCTGTGAACATAAATGCCCATTATAATAATAATTTTGTGTGATAAAAAATACATAAAGTATGGTTCAATTTATAAAAATTTCATAGATATGCAAAGCCAAACAATATATATTTTCAAGATAATACCCTATGTAGTAAATTATATTTCCTGATGAGGTATAATATGCACATAACTTAGGATAGTGTTTCCTAAATGCAAGAGAGGAATTTGGGATAAGACATAATCACACAAAGAGTTTCAAAGGTGTTAAAAATATTTTAGTTTTAAATCAGCTCATGGGAATACAGATGTTTAATTTTTACTCTACATACTTTACATATAGTGTTATATGCTTTCATGTGAAATATTTCATAACAAAAATCAAAGTGCTTTGGGAACAAATAAGAGGAGGATTAATTCTTATTGAGAGAACTAAAGACCTCTTCCTAGAGAAAATCAATTTTGAACTACTTTGGCTTTTGTGTTAGTGTAACACTAACTAGTTGCTGAAACAAATAAACCTATAAATTACAGTAAACTAATACATAGAATTTAATTTTTTTTTCAAATAATAATCTAACATAGATTTTTTTGATTGGCAGATGACGTTTTTTTCTACATAGTGATTCAGGGATCAGTTTCTTTAATTATGAACTTCTTCTATCCTCCATGGCCTTTTGCCTTTTAGTGTCACTCAACAAAAGGGAAGTGTGAAAAGTGCATTAGCTTCTTTAAATACCTTGCGCTGGAAGCAATATACCTCACTTCTAATCACATTCTATTGGTGAGAATGACCACAATTAATCTTAGGGGGTGGAATGAATGCTGAAAAGGTAGTATCTGGGGGGTAGCCACTGACCAGTCACAAGTCTATTCTGTGGTAGGGAAGTTACTGATGTGATAGTTGACATTCTCTTCCACATCCACATAAGATAGATAAGATTTCAATAAAGGACCTGGTGGAGAGAGAGATTTCATGGTAGAGGAACTAATAAATATGCACAAAGGAAGGAAAGGGCTGTGTAATTTTGGGGGGGTAGAGGAAGTATGATCTGCCGAGTTTGGCTGGATCAGAAGGTAGGACCTTGGACCAGAATCAATGGTTACACCAAGTGACCAAAAACCTCAGAAAATAGGAAGAGGTTGAGATCAGTAACCCCTCGTAGGGGATTTTGGTGAGTGATAAAAGGCAAATGAGAGGGATGAGGAGGAGAAGATGATGGTAAGAACAGGTTCCAGTTAATGGCCAAACCTGTTTTTCCTGAACCAAATGGCAGAGGTATAATTTGCTGGGTCACACAGGTCCTCCCATTCTAGTAGGAGAACTTCCTCCTTGCCCAATGGCTGTTGCATTCTTACAGTCCTGACCAGCCTGCAAAGACCAGCGCAGTTCCCACAGCTTAGATCTTAGTGATGATGGAGCACCTGTGGACTGTCAGTTGTGAGCTAGGCATTTATACCCACTTCAGTCTACGTAATCCCCCATTATAATGGTAACAACACGGATCCACCAAAGGACGGATTTTATCCCTGTTTACAAATGAGAGAGGTAAGTAATTTTCCCACATGTGCTGGAGGTTGTTGTTAAGACCCAGACCATCTGGCTCTAAGGCCACGTTCCTTCTACCTCACCACAACCAACCCATGAGGCTGCCTGGTAATTCATACCTTATGCATTTCTCCCACTCTTCTTATAGACAGCTTGCTGCACCTCACCAACTCACTTTTATGCTGTCTTTTACTCTTGACTCCTCATGCCACCTCTTGTCCCTATGCCCTGATTTTAAGGTCTATGATGATGAGACTATGTCTTAAATATTTTCTATATTTATTGTGGTACGTGGACTGGCTTACCCACCAGAGCAGTGTTCTATCCATCAATTAATAAATCAATCAGTTAGGGATGATCTAGCAGAATAGCTCAAGAAGAACCCTCTGGGACTAGAAGGGATTGGGCAGGACTTTGAATATCAGAATTAAGATAGACAGAGGAAGGGGGCCAAAGCACATGGAAAGGCAGTTCAGTTGCTTACAGCAGACAGGAAAAATATCCCTTTGGGAAGAACATGAAAGCATGGACCACTTCCCCAAAAGAATGAACCTTGAAAATACACAAAAACATTTCAAATATACATGGACACTGGGGTAAAGATACAGGAGTGGCCCAGATTTAGAGTCAGTGTCCAGTGATATCATATTGATTTAAGAACCAACCCCATCCTAACTAGAGAGCCTTACCAATTGCATCCCAAATGAATTCTGCCTTAAACTCTCCACTGGCCTCTGTTGTCCTGAATCTCTTTTGCTTCTTTTCATCTTCACTTTCCCTTTGCTACATTGAGAGCATCACCTCTCCATCTAATCAAAAGTTCACACCTACATTGGCGTGATTATCTCTGTGGAGATAATCTAATAAATTTCCACTAACAGTATTGAATCAGGATTAAAAGAAAGGGCTGCCACCACATGATTGAATCAGGATTAAAACATGGCTTTTCTTGGGTAACACTTTCAAACCAGCACAGTGTCCCAGCATCAGCACTTGCTCATTCTCTGATCTTTTAGGTGTTCATTTAATCTCTTGGAGGCTCTGTTGCCTAATGTGAGGATAGGGAAAATGATGACTATCTCATGGCATTGTTGAGATGATTCAATGTAGAAATTGTGCTTTATAAACTTTAACTTCAGGCAAATGTGAGCCAGTATTATGAAGCAGGAACAGCCTCTGTGTGTGTGTATGTGTGTGTGTGTGTGTGTGCATGTGATGTGTATTGGGTATGGGCATGCGGGTGTAAGAGAAAGAAGAGGGGACAGGATACTCTGCTGATTGAATGCACTATTTTCTGTTTATAGCTTACTCTGTATAAAAGTGCTATAAAAATTATTATTTTTTTTTATTACCATCATCATTAATAATGAAAATGGCTGTTGGGTGCCAGGATTTCCTCAGCATATGGCATCGGACCCAGCTTTATTAGTACAGCCAGTGCTAGGAGGATGCAGAGATTCTGAGAAGTGCTGACCTAGTGTCTCTCCCCTACCCTCCAGAAGACCCAGCCTTAGAGGGAAGAGCCAGCTCCTAATCACATCCTACCTGGGAGAGCTGGAGGGACCAAAGGCAATGACTCCATCCCAGGAGGAACAGCTGGATCACTTATAGGTAGTCCTGAAGTGATTCAACATCCCAAGGGATGTGCATTCCACAGCTTCATTCCACAGCTTTGAAGGACCGTGGGGCTGCAATGCCCAGAAAACCCTGCCTTTGATCTGTCTTCCTGAATTAAATGCTAACTAAAGAGAGCACCATGCATTGGTCTGGATGGCTTGCTTTAGGAACAATTTTCAGTGCTGTTTTTCAGGAAGTATTATTAAAGATATGGGGATACAGTGAAAAATGGGCTTCCTTATCCCACCTCCATACCCCATGCTTCTCAGAGAAACCCTTGTAGCTTTCCAGTTATGTGCCCCAGCCAATGAACTCCTCACTCAGCAGCTAGAGCTATCTTGCTAAAATGTGATCTTGTTCCTTTCCTTCACTTGATCTAAGTTCTTTGATAGTTTCATTTTTCTTAGGGTAAACACTAAATTTCCCCACATGACAGTCAGGCTAGGACCGACTCCAACTTACTCACTGGCTTTCACTGCAAGCCACTCCCTCGGGATCTCAAATGTCCCTATTCTCCATCCCCTACATTCCATCACCACCACAAATATTAGGCTAAAAATTCAAGGATGCAGGGGACTTGCCTCTCTGTTTCCCAGTCTTACACTCCTTTGTTGTTTGTTGCATTGAACTAAATTGTTCGATGGACTCAGGGTCTCTCTTTGACATTACCTCCAGCTTAAAAGAAGAGGGATCCTGGACCCGCAACCTCTGCTCATCTGACTGTGGCCTGGTTACAGCCGCCAGAACCAATTCTGACCTCAAGCGGAAGGGATTTGAGAGTTCCATACCAACTTAGACCTGCCTTGTTTTAATACAGCTTTGACCTCATTCCTCAGTTATACAACAGGTCCTTGAATAATTATCCCACCTCTGCCCCAGTTCCAGTACCTTGAATTCTGTCTTGATCACCTGCCAAGTACCCTCCACACCAAGGCTTTTCTGCCTTGCCTCAGAAAGGTGGGATGGAACTACAGGTAGGCTCTGCCCACTGCCAGTAGACAGTCCTAACACTGAGTGTGTTCCTTCACATTGTAGATTCCCTGTTGTCCTCTGAGTCTGCTGCCAAATCTGGTTTCATGTCTCACCTCTCCTTACACCTGACCCATCTGACTGCTGTTCCCGGAGATGTGAGAAGTCTTATCCTGACCTCCTCCTGACGTGGCTCACTGAGACGTGGGCACAACAGGCAGTTTAGATGTTTATTTCAGTTTTGTTACCATGGGGTGGACTTTGGGGTATGAACCATAAACACTGTGGGCATTGCAACACCAGCCCCCAGTGCAGCTGGCAGACCTTGTCAGGTACAGACTGACCTCCCCACCTCTTGTCCAATTATGCTACTTGCTCTAATCCTTTAAGTTATTGTTACTAACAATTGTATTGTAGCTATTCTTAGGATTAGACTCTAATTCTTTAGGTTATTGTTACTAACAATTGTATTGTAGCTATTCTTTGTTGACATTAGCTATCACTTAAAGAGCAAGTGCTGGATATGAAGCCATCTACTAAGCATTTTACATGCATTATCTAAAATTCACAATTTTCCTATGAGTGAGATCTATTATGTTCATTCGTCTTCATTATCTGCATGGGGAAACTGAGGTTTAAAATAATTGTCTACGGTATTCAGCTCCAAAATACAAACTCAAGTCTGTCTGACTTCAAAATCTTAAACTTTTACTTGTGTTTCTACGCAGGCAGATATAAAGACCTCTTTTGAGGAAACAAAATTCATCATGGAGCTCCTCCAGTGATAAAGTAGTTTTAAGATATCTATAAACATAAAACCAGTTATTAATTTATTATATTTATAGCCCTCACATAATCATGAAACCTGTATCAGTCAGGATGGCCTATAATAACAAAATTCTTAAAATATTAGTGGCTGCAAGCAACAAAGATTTATTTTTTCTCATCATACATGACATCACAGGTCGTCTGGAGTTGATCTGATCCATCAGCTGCAGAACCTGTATCCATCTGGCAAAGTAAAAAAAGGGCACATTCAAACTCAGGAATTGGAGGAACATTTTATCTATTAATTATACAATCTACAAGGGTGTCACCAGGTTTCGGGAAACCAGTAAGTTATAGTTTAGGACCTGAGGGCTAATAATAACAAGGAACCCTTACTTTGAAGGTTCAAGGATGAAAAGCAATGACCAGGACCTAGGGAGATAGTTGACCTAGACAGGTAGGCCTGTTTCATGTTGACCTGAAGGAGAGTGAGCCAGGCAACTTAATAGTCTGTCCTCACGGTCTTTCTGCCCTGTGGTCTCCTGCCAGTATTTCCATTGGCCATACCCAACCAGAAGTTTGTGCATAATGGACATCATTGATCTGGCCCATACAGGTCTGCTTCACAGAGTGAAGGGTGGAGAGTAGATCTGGGTAGATGCTTAGCATGATCTCAAATGTTAGAGGAAAAGACAGACCTGGAGGGAATCACTTGTAATTAAAAGCTCTTCCTCCTAAGTGACCACATCATTTCCCACTCACCAAGCATTGGCCAGAACTGACCATCTGCCCTTCTCAACAGAAGGTACCCCGAAAGACATCCTGCCATATGCCTAGGAGGAGAGAAGAACTGGATAGCTGATGAGCAGCCCTGAGGGGACCCACAGAGCCAAAAGTAATTTGTAGATTAAATACAAAAGAAATAACAGAATCAGAGCAATTAAAATTAACAAAATTAATTTGATGATACAATTGATAGTGCTTTGTTAAAACTGAGTCTTTCCCCCGGACACAAATTTGTCCAACAGGTCCTTGGAGCTTGGCCTTCCTAAGCCTCCATGTGCCATCTAAAGATTCAGTTCTCTCACTAATAGTGTACTACTCTGTGCATCCACACTGACATCCAGAAAGTTATTTGGTCTTCACTGATCAGAAGTGTGCTGTTTACATTGTAATTTCTCCTCTGCTCTTTTCTCTCTAGACCACGTCAATCATCGTAGTGCTAGTTGTTCCTGATACAGTCATAAATGCAAAGGCAAATGTGAGCAATGAAATCAGCAGTTGTTTATAAGGTTGTTATCTATATGATCTGTAAAATGCTTATATTAATTCTTTTGGATTATCAGTTAATTGAAAATAAAATAAACAATTCTTACAGAGAGCTCAAAGATCCTTTAGAAACACTGCTTCTTATAGTCCTTTCAATTTCCTCTTCTCGTCCCAGGCTGACTTCTCCTCTGGATTAGCCTGTGATATGCCTGCCTCCATTCAAGTTCTCTGGCTGCTATGTATTTCTCTCAGGCTATTTCCTGGCTTAAATTAATCCAGAAGGCTCTGTCTCCACCCTGCCCTTCAGCCCTACAACCTTGGATACTCCGTGTGTTCCAGCTCTAACTCTTTTAAGTGAGCTCTGGGTTTCGCTTTGAGCATTTTTTCATTTATTTTAAGACAAGCTAAGGCTTTCCAAGAACATGTTCTTATTCTGTACTACTTTGTCACCTGATGTCCCACTCTCACACTGACATGAGCCAGCAGTCCGGGTCACCAAGCCTTACATAGTGGGTTCTTGGAGTGCATGCCCCTGGGTAGCCTTCAAGGGGTCTATTAACCCCTGAAATTGAAAATAAAATCTTACATAGATGTATTCAAGGCTATCATTTTTCTAGAGACAAAAAAGAGTGCAGAATTTTCATCAGATCCTCAAAGAGGTCTGGGACCTAACAAATGCTGCTGTCTACTGCCTTTCACTCTCCATTTAAAAATTCCCAATGTTTGTTTCTATTTTCCTTTTTTTTTTTTTTGTATGCTGTATGGCGGGGGTCATATGTCATTCTTCTTCCATGTGAGTATCCTGTATTGTAGCACCATTTGTTGAATTTCTGTTTGTTTTTGTTTTTTGTTTGTTTTTTGCGGAAATGCATGAGCTGGGAATCAATCCCGGGTCTCCCACATGGCAGGCAAGAATTCTACTGAACTACCCTTGCACCCCCCTGTTTCCATTTTATAAGCAACTTTTCTCTACTTTTGTTAAAACTTAAAATGCCATATGTAAGATCCCATACTTACATACATGCTACAGAGACTCCTGTAACATGTTGCTGCCAAATAACCTAACCATTTTCTTCTTATAGAATGTCGTCTATGACAATCACAGTCTATGGATTACTGACAGCGTAGCAGCCCACAGTCTTTCCTGGAAGTGCCTGATTTAGATTGGGTGCTCATTTTCTGGTGTGTCAGATAAACTGGACTCATTCCATGTCCAGTGGGTTAATCATGATTGATGTAAGCTGCATAACAAATTACCACAAAATTAGCAACTTAAACCAACCCATGCTTATTATCTCCAAGTGTCTAAGTCAGGATTCTGAGCATGGCTTGGCTGGGCCCTCTTCTCTGGATCTCACAAGGCTGCACCAAAATATCTGCCAGACTGCATTCTCATCTGGAAGCTCAACTGGGGGAGAATTTTGCTTCCAAATTTACTCAGGTTGTTGGCAGAATTCACTGTCTTGTGGCTGTGGTACTGAGGGCTTCAGTTTCTTGCTGACTCCTTACCCAAGGCCACTCATCTCTAAATGCTACATGCAATATCTTGCCATATGAGCTTCCTCATGTGGATAGTAACTCATCAAGTTAATAAGGGAAATTTAAAAAGAGGTGGAATCTTATATAAAGTGACATAATGTAATCACAAAAGTGATATCTCATCACTACTGTCATAAATAAAACAGAATCATGGGATAATCTTTGCCATATTCTGTTGATTAGTAGAAAGTCTCAGGCCCCACCCACAGTCATGAGAAGGCGATTATGCAAGGGGTCATCTTAGGGTCTGTCTGCCACATAGACTGGTCATCAGGTTGTCCTTGCAGTGACCGGTTTGGTCATGAGTATTTGATACAGTCTTGGACATTGGGACTGGGTGGGGGGTGTCTGATGGAGGCATGTGGCTGAGCTTGATGGCACTGTCCAATATCCACCTCCTCCTGTTCTTCTGGGGTAGAGAGTTAGACTGAATTTCCCTGTCCTCTTGCAGCTGAGTGGGATCACGTGACTAGTTTTCACTAACTGAATGTAAACTGAAGTGAGACACAGCATCTTCTGGGCCTTCTCCACACCATCTCTCTTCTAAAGGCCAGATGCAGAGGACCGAGAGGCCTCAGTGGATTATCCTGAGACCCAGGAGCCACGAGATGGAAGGAACCTGGGTTGTTCCTGAGACTCTGCGTGGAACTCAGGATCCTACTCGAACAGTTAACTTGCTCTAAACTGTGGCATCAGAAAAAGACAAACATTTATTGTATTTGACTGCTGGGATTTTGGGTTTGTTATGGCAGTAAACCTATGCAAATAAATACAAAGGGCTTCTAAGAAAAGTGTTCTCCCTAATAAAAAAATATCTATGTGGAATGAGAGAAGAGGTCCTTCCTCTACTTCTTTAATGACTGCCTTACTTGCACATTACATAAAACAACTACAGCCACTTCGCAATCATATGGGGTACAGCAGAAAGAGGAAACATCTCCAGTGGCCGAATCAAACAAACCTTGGAATTCTTGTTAAATAACGTAGTAAAAACTCCTCTGTCTTACAGCCAAATTTAGTTGTGTAATCCATTTTTTTCTAGTCAAAAGCATCCCATTTATACAGAATTCAAGTTCAAGTCTTAGTAGGCTGCATCCATCTTGTATTTATCACATCCTAAATCATTTACTAACTTAAGCACCTGGTTTTTATGAGCCACCTACATCAAACATATTCATGTTCAGAAAATTGAACCAGAGCCCACTGCTTTATCAGATGATACATTACAACATAATTTCTCTTTACCTTATAGTAATGCAAGTCTACTTGGAAAGGTAACAGTTTAAGGGGTATCAGATCTTAATGCTCTGGTATAGATGAGTTTATCAGATCCTCTATTAAACCTCTTTTTGAGACCTTGGCCAGCTCTCTACACTTCACAAGGAGCTAATACAACCTGCCTGGGAAATGTTACCTTCAGGTTATGGTTAAGTGTGGAGGAGGAGGTAGCTCTGGGCACCTATAAGATTGAGGTCTTTTCCTGGGAAAAACATACAATAAAAGAGAGAGAGAAAAAAAAAAGTAATTTAATTTACAGACAATAAAATTACCTCCCTCGTTAGCATGTCTATAATCAGTTTTTCTGGATATACAGCCCAATCTCTTTGCAGCAGAACAGAGGGAGAACTGGGTGACTGTGTTTAATCCCATTGGCTGCCTGACATGACCAGTCTGCAGCACCTGGTGGAAATGATAGGCTAAGACGGGTGGCTGGTGAGCAGGAAGGACTGAAAGTCATTAGGGATCGAAGGGAGAGAGTTAGGAGGCAGGGCACTCATGCTCTCTAGGGCTCCTATCCAGAGCTCATCCAGAGGCAGGGGAGTCCTTTTTGTTAAACAGTTCTTGTTCTCAGAGCACTGGAGAAAAATTTGCTGCTGTCTTTTCCTCATGCCCATTATACCTACCTTCTTAGGTGAGGAAGGCACATGGTGGGGGGAAGGGCAGAGATCCATGTCCCTCCCTTTCTCCTTTACCTTCTCTCTGTCCCTCCCTTTGTCACTCCTTTTCTCCCTTCCTCTTGTCTGTCTGCCTACTCTTTCAGGCACTCTTGAGAGCAACTGTGGCCACAATGAAGCTGGCACCTGAATTTTACTCCTGATCTGCAACTGATAAGCTGTGTAACCAGGTTACTTCATTCATTCTTTAATCATTAAATGCTTTTTGGGTTGTTACTCTGATAGGCCAGTTATTGTACTAGTTACTGGAGATAATCTGAGGCTCTTTCTTAGAAAATTGTATTAGACCAGATGATCTACCAGTTTTGCCAACACACCCGTCAACTCTTCAAATCTTGAGTTTTCTTGCTTTCCCAATGCCATCCAGCAGCTCCTTGTTCCTCTTTGGCCTGTAATCAAAAGGCATTCCAGACTTTTCTCTTTCTCCTTTGTCTTCCTCTTCCACATCGAAACCAGGACACTCTGAGGCCTGTTCCTTCCCTCCTTCAATCAGCATGCAGTTACTAATCCGGTAGTGTAACCTGAGCAGAAGTCTAAATAACTGCTTGATAATCCCCTAGTATTTGATCATTTCAAATACCATTTGCATTTTCATTAGTGTCTTAAATGGTCTTATGATTCTGTTTTTAAAAATTGCTAAGTAATTTAAGTTTTAAAATTTCCAGATAGAGATTTATAGATATATTTATGGAAAACTAGATAGAGATCATGAATTTATTCTTCCACAGAAAGGCATGACTATGATCATATCGTACATAACTTTCCATGTGGATTGTGTGATTTTCCTTTGTTGGCTTAGTTCCCCCTCCCCCTCCCCAACCCCTTTCACACTAGTAATCTTCAATCACAAGCTCTCCCCCATAAAACCAGGTAACCCATTTTAACTATAAATTAACGTTCCACATTTTTTCATACTTAGCATCTAATCACACCAGCATGTAAAGATATACATAAATCGATGTATATTGGAGTATTGTTGTTAGTGGCAAAAACATTAGAAATATAGTGAATATCTGTCAATATGGAATGATTGAATAAATTCTGGTATAGCTACATGCTTCAGTCAGGCCAGGTTAGGTTTTGATGTGCAGTAAACAACCACAAAATTCAGTGGCTTAAAACAACACAAATGTATTCCTTGCCCATGCTGTATGGCAAGGATCTCATTTTTTGAAACAATGACTCAAAAATCTCAACATTTAGATTTATGTGTGTTTGTAGGACTATGTGCATATGAGCTGGCTGAGTTATTCTTTTATCTTCTTAAACATCAGAATTACCCTGGGTCCCTTGCTAAATGTTAAATGTCTGGGCCTCATTCCAGATCTACTGAATTATATCTGGCCTGTGCATTGGTGGACAAGCCACAAGACTGGAACCAAGGCCTTTTGATACCCAAGAATGGGTTCTTATTCTACAGCATGGTTCATTCTTCCCAGATGATGTCCTCCCTGAGGAAAATTCATTTATTCATTCATTTACCCATTCATCCACCTTTTTAGCTATCAATTATTTATTGAGTATCTTCCATGTGCCAGAGACTTTGCTAAGTGCTAGGGATTCAGTTGTGAAGAAAACAGATTTGGCCTCCATTTTTATTTTACAGTCCTGGTAGGAAAAGCATTTAAGAAATACACATGCACCTTAATTCATGTGCACAAATTGTGATAGGGCTAAGTAGGAAAAGTAGTGTAAAGATTAGATCACATAATAAGAGGACTGCAATTAAATTGGGGGATGAAGGAGGGCCTCTTCAGAGGAAATGAAGGATGGCTAGGAAATGGTTGGGGGAAAGGGTAGAAGACAAGGGACAGGGAGCTAAGCATAGAGCATCACAGGCAGAAACAGTTATCTGTGAAGGTGGAAAATGACAGCAAACTAGTATGCCTTGGGGGTAGTGAGAGATGAGCTTGGACAGGTATGCCAGCACCACGCCACACAAGGCTCTGTAGAACCTACTAAGGAGTTCAGTCTTTCTTCTAAGTGCAGTGGAAGACCTTTAAGATTAAAAGCAGGCAGGGGTCAGAGAAGATTTTATACAAGTTATCTTTTTACATCAACTTTATTGATACTGAGCTATAACTTACATGCAATCCAATTCACTCCTTGGAAATGTTCAGTGTGATTAGTTTATAATACAAATGCATATTATACACACATACATATGCACACAGCTGTGTATGTCTGTGTATCCACCGCCACAATCAATGTATACGCTGTTTCTATCTTCCCAGTCAATCCCTGGTCCTAGTTTTAGGCAACCCTGATCTGTCATTATAGATGAGACTTTTCTAGAATTTGATATAAAAGTCATCCTACTGTAAGCAGTTTTTTAATGCCTCGTTTATTTTACATTACACAACAACATGGGTTCAGATTCATCCATATTGTCAATGCATCATTATATGATTTCTTTTCATTGCCGAGTAGTAGTGCAGTGCATAGGCCTACCATAGGCTTTCGATTTACTCACCTGCTCGTTGATGTTTGCGTGGTTTTCAGTATGGAACTATTATGAATAAAGCTAATATGAACATCCATGTAAAAGATTTTGCCTGGGCATATCATCTTTTCATTTTACTTGGACAAATACCTAGGTACAGAATTGGTATGTCATATGGAACTACATATTTAACTTTATAAGAAACCGTCTGCTTTCCAAGTTGGATCATTTTACATTCCTACCAGTACTGTATGGCAGATTGTTGCTCCAAATCCTCAACAATACTTATTTTCAATCTTTTAAATTTTAGCCATTCAAGTAGGTATGCAATGGTTTTTATCTCATTGAGGTTTTAGTTTACCCTTCCCTGATGAACTAATGATGTCAAACATCTTTTCATGTGCTTCTTGGACATTCATATATTCCCTTGAGTGAAGTGTCTGTGAAATCTTTTGCCATTTAAAAAAAATGTAGTTGTTCATTATTAAGTTGTAAGAGTTCTTTATATATTCTGAAAGCAAGTCCTTTCTCCAGGATATGTACCATTTTTTATTCTTGGTTTGTGGCCTGTCTTTTCTTAATGGTATTTTTCAAAGAGCAGAAGTTTTAAATTTGATAAATTAATCATATTTTTAAATGGTTTATATTTAGGGGATACTATTTAAGAAATATTTGTCTAACATAAGGTTGTAAAGCTTTTCTCCTATTTTTTATAAAAGTCTAGAACGTTAGCTTTTACATTTAGGTTTATGATCCATTCTTTTCTTTTTTGTTTTTTGCATAGCAGGCACCAGGAATCAAACCTGGGTCTCTGGCATAGCAGGCAAGAATTCTGCCACTGAGCCATTGAGCCACCATTGCACCACCATATGATCCATTTTAAGTTAAGTTTTCTGTATGGTATGAGGTAAGGGTGAAAGTTCTTTTTTTCTTTTCTTCATGAATATCTAATTGTTCCAGCACAGTTTTTTTTAAAAAAAA
Source organism: Myrmecophaga tridactyla (assembly GCA_004026745.1). Lineage (NCBI taxonomy): Eukaryota > Metazoa > Chordata > Mammalia > Pilosa > Myrmecophagidae > Myrmecophaga > Myrmecophaga tridactyla. The sequence continues at coordinate 72,852 of PVIY010004336.1, forward strand.
CTTTCCTTTCCTCCATCAAATTGCCATCTCTTTTGGAAATAAATTGGACATACATGTGTGGTTCTATTTTTTGATTCTCTATTCTTTTTCACTGATCTAACTGTATGGCTAGCCTTATGTCGCCACTGCTCAGTTTTGATTAGTGTAGTTATATAGTAAGTCTTGAAATCAGGTAATGTAAGTTTTCCAACTTGGTTATTTTTAAAATTGGTTTGACTATTTTAGGTTCTTTGCACTTCCATATAAATTTTAGAATCAGCTAATCAATTTTAAAAAAAAAAGCCTGCTTAGATTTTGACTGTGATGGGGTTGAATCCATAAGGACAATTTATATATTAATAATGTTTTTAAATCTAGGATTGATATATAGTTTGCTTCTTAGTTTTAAGGGAATTACCCTTTCGTGCACTGTCTCACCCCACAGAACTTCAAACAACTAGAAGGGTTCATGTATTCAAGGTCGGACAAACAGGTATGCAATCTGCATTTCGGGTCTCCTGCAAACTGTTGTTGATAAGTGGAATTTGTAGATTCAGATAACTTTGCTTCTTATTCTAGAGGGTATGATACAGCCTTCCCTGTAAGCAATGTGATATCAGCGGCACTGTAGAAAGGATTGCCTTATCCCTGTTCTCCTTTGACCAACCTATACTGCACACAGAGCTCTCTCCCATGGACTCCCCATAATGGTGAATATTCACCATTAGATATTCATTCCTTTGATTTGAGCACTGATTCAGAAACTGACCTTGATATTCATTCCTTTGGCTTTGGCACTGATACACAAAACTACCTTGGTTTTAGATTCAATTAGGACTCTTTCATGTGTAACCCATGGACCTTCAAATCTCTCTGCTCCACTCTTGTTTCAGAAAAGTGGTCACTGTTTTCTCTTCCTCCCTCCTTCCAGGGCATCCAGAGGTCTGGTTGTTCTTTGAGAAACTAGTGACTGCAAATATAACTCCTGAAAGCGAAGAACGATGAATGCCCCAGAATAATGCATCCTCAGTGGTTGGGCTGGGTCTGCATTCTAAATTCAACCAGGATGTTAAGCAAAGTGGAAGCTAGTCTGCAGGAGCAGAGCAAGGGCCTAAGTGGAGGAAACAATACAACCTGGCTTTGAGGAGAAGAAAGTCTGAAAATGGGCCCCAAAAGATACCAGGCCCTAATCCCAGTAGCCTGCAAATGTTAAGTACTACCTTATTTGGAAAAAAGGACTTTGCAGATGTGATCAAATTAAGGAATTTTTTTCAAATTAGGGATTTTGAGATGGAGAAATTATCCTAGATTATCCAGGTGGATCCTTAATGATGTCACAGGCGTCCTTATGAAGGAGAAGCTGGGGGAGATTTGACACACACAGGGAAGGTGATGTGAAGGCAGAGCAGAGAGAGATTTGCAGGTGCTGGTCTTGCAGACTGGAATGATACAACCACAAATCAAGGATTCCAGCAGCCACGGCAGAAGGTAAGGAAAAGATTCGCCCTTAGGGCCTCCAGAGGGAGAACTACCCTGCTGATATCTTGATTTAAGCCCCGTGAAACAGATTTGGATTTCCAGCCTCCAAAACAGTAACAGAGTCAATTTGTGTTGTTTTACCTTGCTTGTGGTGATTTGTTACAAGAACTACCAGAAATTAATACACAAGTGGAGCAACATGCCTGAGATCTGGGCCACAGTCTGGAAGGACACACTTAGAGGAGGCACCCTTGTAGGAAACTCCCAACTCCCAGAGTGTAGTGCAGGTCTGTGTGTGTGAGGAAAGAACCTCAGGGCTAGTCTTTTCATCAGGAAGCCTGTGCCTGAGTCCTAGCCCCACACTTCCCTGCTTACTGTGCTTAGACCGCTTAATTCATTTCCTTAAGCTTCTTTTCCTTATCCTTTCAAAGGGTGTACACACCGTTACCTTCCTCAGTCATCATCATGAGACCTAAATAAGATAGCAAGGGGAATCAGAAGCTGAGGCTGTACGGAGAATAAGTGGGAACAGGTGGTGTGCCCCCTTTTCCCAGCTGGAGACAACCCACGAGAACGGTGGGCACTTTGAAGTGGAGCTGGATAAAAATGGGATGGGTGAGGAGATGACAGAGCCCCATTCCTACCCCACGGGGGCTCTGCTTTCCTTCCCTCCCTACATTTACTTCTGTCTGACTTCTCCCAGGGAGCTCCCTCAGGGCACTGACTAGGCCGGGAGGGAAAGCGGTCCTTGTGGGCAGACATATCTTTTCTGGATAATGCTCACTGCCAACCCAGCATCGGAGCTGTCAGCCTCCCCCACTGACTGCTGGCTTCAGCCTGCTGTGCACCCCAGCAAAGCCATGCTCTTTAAACCTCATTCAATATCGCTGGGTGGGATCCTTTTGATTAAGTTGTTTGCATGGAGATGTGACCCGCCCAATTGTGGATGGGACCTTTTGATTAGGTGGTTTCCATGGAGCTGTATCTCCACCCATTCAAGGTTGGGTTACTTTTTGAGTCCTTTAAGATGGAACCATTTTGGAAAAATCTTCAGAGCCCACACAGCCAGAGACCTCTGGAGATGTAGAAGAATAACACCCCCAGGGAAGCCTTGTGAAATGAGAAGCTAGGAAAGAGAGCTAGCAGATGTCCCACACACCTTCCCAGCTGACAGAGGTGTTCCAGATGGCATTGGCCTTTCTTAAGTGAGGGTAACCTCTTGTTGGTGCTTTAATTTGGATATTTTCACAGCCTTAGAACTGTAAACCTATAATTTAATAAATTCCCTTTTTAAAAGCTGTCCCATTTCTGATATATTGCATTCCAGCAGCTTAACAAGCTAAAACTCTGACCAACTGCTCTCCTCTTGCACAATGGCACAATGACTGTGTAACACAACTGTGAGCCCACCTTGGAAAGTAAATGCACTTTTTCCTGGGAGCTGCCGCCTTATATCCTTGACTGTGTGTATGGGTAAATGTGTTCATCTCTGTGGAAAGAAGAGAGCTCCTTCTCTTTGTGTTCAAATTGCTCCTGCTTTGCACAACTTTGGAACTATGGGCCAGGAGTCTAGTCAAGAAGCTGGGGGCCCAGCAGATCTCTCAGGGACAGTGGATTCAGGTCTACCTCTGGAAGCCAGAGGGCACAGAGGGCAGGCAGGGTGTTGGTGTTGGCTGCTAAGCACTGGGCAGCTTCTTGGTCTCAAAGAAAGTGCTGGTTTCTACCTGACTGAGAAGCAATATTTCCCAGAAGACTGGAGACAGAATTAAGAGTCTCATTTGTGGGTGAGACCCAGACTTCTATCTTGGGAAGAGTCGCTATGGTTAGACTTGGATAATTTGGCGTGGGAGCCAGGCTGGCTGTACTCACTTCATATAAAAGGTTCTACTTTCCATAAAAGGGGTCTTTCTAGGATTCCTTCTCCTACATGGCTCCTCCAGAGGATGATTCAATTTACCAAAAATGAATTTTCATTGCCCTTTCCAGGAACAGGAGTGGGGGGAGGTGTAAGGAGCTGCCTGCCGGTGAAGATGGGGGGTAGGGAGAGAGTGGATGTCTCATTCAGGTAATTCCTCAGAACTGGGACTGAGGCTTAGATTGACTTGCTCTGAAAACCACCTGGGAAAATCAAGTTCCTGGTATTAACCCATAGGAATTCCCTTCCCTGTCCCCAGGTCCTCTCTCCTATTTTTTCCCTCACTTACTTGGGCTTCTTCTTCTGGGGCTCTATTCAGGCCCCTGAGCAGGATAACTGTGGGGTACAGGTGGGGTTCGGTGATAGCTCTTCCCATCTGACTGCCTGGAAAAAGCATCTTCCCAATTCCCTCAGGCTGGTGGGGGGAGTGTCTTCCCACTCTCTGTCCTCCTCCTCCTCAGAGGGGTTGCCCTTCCTGTCGTTGCTGCTCCTGCACTCCCCTGAGGTCCCATTCCTCCAATCAAGGAGCTATCTGACCTGAAGGTCCTTCAGACAAGACACAGTGACTTCACACGTCACTCCTCCCAGCAGCACAGCAGCTCAGAAGGAGGCCCGGGGGTATCTGGTGCTTGAACCAAACTCATGATGCACTCACTGGAGAAAGGTCAGCCTTCAGTTGGCAGAAGTTCCTTCCAGTGTCCCCTCGGGTGATACCAGAACATTAGGGTGGCCTTTCCCCTGGACGGGCCTCAGGCCCTGCTATCTCCACATGCTCCATGTGCTCCACAGCTCACTGGCATCAGAGTAGACAGTGCAATGTGTGGGCCTCCATGTGCCCAGTTCACCACCGTCCTGCTCATCCCAGAGCCTGGATCCTGTGGCCACAGCAGCCCTGCCCCTCAGGGAAGCCCCCCCTCTCAAAGAGATCCCAACCCTTCCTCCTGAGGCTGCAAAGACTCAAAATTCAGAGTCAACAGTTGTCTGTCCCCCCACCTCCCCTAGAGCCTGTTCAAAGTGCTTAATTAACAAATCTGGAGTATCAGGAAGTTGTTTACTTGGCTTCCTCAGAAACTGTTCTCTAAGGAGCTCAAAGCACCGCTAATAGATTTTTTTTTGTTACTTCCATCCATCAAGCAAGCTTCCTTTATTCCAAACTTTGCTTCAATCCTCCCCCCTAAGGATTTTACTTTCAATTCAGAAACCCAGGAGAGATCCTTTAGCTTCTCTAAGCATCTTTGCCCACAGTTACTATGCCCCATGGTCACAAGGCTCAGAGTCTCCAGTTTAATTAAAGAATGGGAAGGGAGAGGCTTTTGTAGCTCTGAGTTTTCAGGGAGAATCAGGCCCTCACTGCTCTCAGAGAATGCTCAGCTACCCATACCCATTTACATTACATTTACTCCTGCCGGTCCCTCCCTGCTGGGAGGTAATCACAGCCCCTCTGAACCTGAAGCAATCACCAGCAAAATGCACCTGCTGGTCTCTTGCTTATCTCCCTTTGGCCACAATCAACATTAGAGGACCACAGGGTGCAGTAAATCAGGCAGCATCCACCAGTACTACTCTCAACTGGTGCCAGGCCCTGCCCCCTGTCTGCCCCTCTGTTCCTCTGACTCCCTTTATCTGCTGTCCCTGCAGGACCCACTGGGCCTCCAGCTGCTCAGCTAGACTCCTGGTCTGTCTCCTCCTGGCTGATCTGTTCTCATTTAGGCCTCCGAGTTGAGGACACCTCCTGACACTGCATTACAGGGCATGCCAATGGTCAGAGGCGTCACCTCGGGACAGGAGTGTCCGTTAACCCAGGATACAGACCATGGCCTGGAGATTAAAATATGATGATAATTATCATTGGTAACATTTATTATACACTTGCGTTGTGTCAGACAATTTATATTCACCATTACATGCCACTCTCAAAACCAGCCTCTGATGTGCAAGCTACTGCAGAGTGGTCATAAAGTCTAAACATGAAGTTAATGCTATTTTATCATAGCATTATGATATTTTATCATAGCATTATGATATAACTATTGGGAAGATGCAATACCTGTAAATCACTTATGTATTTGTCTAGCTTTCCAGACTTGGAGGTCAACATGAATTATCCCAATTACACAGATGAAGAAACTAAGACTCCTAGGTAACCCTCTAATAGGAGAGCTGAGATTCCAGTTAGGACTGCCTAACTCCAAAAGCTGAGCAGTCAACCATGTGGGAGCAAGACCCAGTATCCCCATCCCAGGACACAGCCCATGTACACACAGAGAGACCTCAGGGCAGCTGCACCTAAAACTTACAGTCTGGGAGAAAGTCCCATGAGGATGTGATAGTTTTATAAGTAGAGGATCTTAGAATGCAAGAGAACCTTAACCATATTTGAGCATGGTGTTTCCTAATTCTCAAGAATTTGATGGAAATCACTGACCCTCTCCCCAGGAATGCACAGTTCCATGCTATGTCCACTTTTGCCTACACTCTGGAGGTTCTTAGAGCCCCAGAAGCCCAGGCTTGGGCTTGGACTATAACCTTTGCTTTGTTACTTGTTCCCATATTTACATCATTTTGTGTCTGGCTTCTTTAAGTCATTCAGGCTAGATAAACACAAGCCAGCGTTTCCCATCTGGCCCAAATCCCTCCTTGTGCAAATATGGAAATAGGCCCAGAGCAGTGAAGTTTCCTGCCCAACATTACACAGTCAATGGGGATGGCAGAACAGACCTAGAGCCATGGTGGGCAATTCCTTTGGAATTACTAAGGCCAGGAAGTGCCCTGGACTAGTCCTTGCCCCCCTCGGAAAACAGGTGGTTAGACATTGGTAAGTAACTAGTACCCAAGTTCCCTGCTGAAGAACTTGGAGGACCACAGGCCTTGCTTAAGGTCTTCTTGCAGCCCCAGACTGCTGCTTCACCCCTGCCACTCCTACCCCCATCCTCTCCAACCAGCTTTTTGAGCTTCTATATGGGGTTCCAGGAAAATAGCTTAGGGAGGCTCTTTTATGGAAGAATGAGACAGCCACTCAGGAGAGAAAAAGAGACCCTTGGGTCATTGGAGCCCATTTCTTTCTAAAGAAGGATCACTCTGATTTCCCCAGAGCTGATGCTATTCAGCTGGAAACCTTAACCGCCTGCTCTGTGAAGCCTTGCTTGATCCAGAGAGCCAAGACTGACCCCAGCTTGGGGGTCCTGTCCTACCCTGAGGACCCTCTGTTGCAGCAGTCACCCCACTGGTTACTTGGGTCCTCTCTAAACACCACTCTCCTGGTGGTGCCCAGGAGCTTTATCCATTATGCCTATCCCAGGCTGGGGGTCTTGTCCACAAGAGGAGCTCGGTAAGCATTTCTACCTCTAACATCAACCCTGCAGTCCAGGCCAGGAGGGTTTGGGCACTGCTCTGCATGCATTGCTCATCCTGCATTCCATGCCCTCCTCCTCCTCCTCCTCTTTGCTACCCTGGAAAGAGGCAGCAAATTGGGCTGTGATCGGCTCATTATGGTGGCACCAGGAGCCTGCCGATGTCAGCCATAAATATTAACAGCCCTTGTTATGAAACCCCTCTGCGCAGCTGCTTTGGTCCAAGTTTACACAGTAAACAGAGCAGTTAGTTTATTTGATCAAGGGAGTGATCTTCAGAGGAGCTAATAGCTCTGCTCCCCTTCTGGTGCCTCTTACAGCTCAGCGGCCTCGGCTGCACAGACCAGGGAGGTGGCACTGCCATGCAGGGCCAGGACAACCTCAGTGCCAGCCAGCGCTCGGACCCTCTGGGGGCATCTGGCCAAGAAGCCCCCCGTGCTGGGGCCAGAGCTGCCTGCCACTGAGAGCAGTGGGGCATCTCTCCTGGGAAGTGGCTTGTCTCAACAGCTCCTCTGGGATAGGCAATTATCAATCCCTATCTGTTATTGGCTGCTGAATTAAGTTTTTAGAGGATAAATTGATATGGGACACTGGTTTCTTTCACTGATTTAATGGAGAAAAGAGAGATAAACACTGATGGTGATGTTTCAACTTTTTATATTTTTTTCAAACCTGGCCTTGGAGACTACAGTTCCATATCACCTAGGACCCATCCTGCAAAATGGTGAGGGAACAAACCTCACTGTGAAGGGTGGGTTATAGGGCAAAACTCAACAACACCAGATATTCCAGCCAGGGCTTGGTCAGAGGTGCAGTGCCAGTTCTTAGATTTGTTTGCTCAGCCTAAGAGCAGGGCCTGGTTGGACATTGACGGAAGGGGAATTTTGGTGAACAGCTTTAGATCAATTGTAGTACGTAATTTTGGAAAATTAAACAGAAATAATGAGATGTAATCCAAGAAACTAGAGCTGGGAAGAAGAAAAGAACTATATGTTAGCAGAGATTTTAAGCACCCTGGCAAGGGGAAGAGAGAAAGATGCAGAAGTTTCTAGAACTGTCCCACTATTCCTGAAAGGTGGGTTTGCTCACTCCTCTTGACAGATTTGTTTCTCTGTTGCTTTTCCCACCAACCCCTTCCTTTCCCAGCAATCCCTGCAGGAATTATTGGTATAGTCCACATGTGGGCTCAACCTTATTTGGTTCTGAACCAGTTCTGGCCAGAACAGAAGAAATACATCAACCTGAGGTTCTGAAGATTGTGTGATGGTTGGCAGGGAGAAGGGGCAGTAACGTGTGTGTGTGTGTGTGTGTGTGTGTGTGTGCGCGTTTGAGAGAGAGAGCACAAAGTGGGGGTGGGGTCTGGAAGAAGTCTGCAAAGGTGAGCTCTGGGCACCCACTAATAGTCTACTCATAACTCATGGCCTCCCCTACCACTCAGCCTCCACCTCAGCTCTCTTGCCCAATACGGCAGCTTCTTGTTGGTTGTTTCTCCCAGCTTGCTTGACTGGGGCCTGGTCACCAGGCCGTGGTCCTATACCTATGGCTGGAATCTTGCTTTGAAATAACTTCCTTGCTCAAACATGAACCTCCATCAGCCTTATTTCTAGAGTCCCCTGCTGTCCCTTCCTCCTTCAAACCACATCCTCACTCGGACACTGACAGTTACTCAAACTGCTTCTGAATTCAACAGGTGCTTTAGAGGCTGTACCCTCAGAAATCGACCTTTGAAGCAGGGCAGGTTTCCCCTACATTGGTTCCAATTTCCCTCCTGACCCTTTAACTCCTGTCAGGCCTGTCACTCACCTGAGCTGTTCCTGGCTGCAGTTTGTTTTTCCCTTGCCCTCTCAGAGAGAAGGAAGGTCCCTACTGAACAGGCCTTAGAGTAGAGTTCTGCTCTGATAAGAAAAAGCAAGACTGTTAAAACCTGAGAGTTTATTGCAGCAAACATGGGATAGGGGGCCATCTGGTGTGATGGAATGAAGGCAAATGTCAGACAGCCCTGAGGCCAGTCCTCTCCTTAACTGCTAGTTGCTTTCTCTTACAAGTCCAAAAAAAGGGGGCTTACTAGTAATATGTACCCCACTTTGATTCAACAAATGCCTGATTACCTACTAGAAGCCAGGCTCTATTCTGGCCACTAGGGACACAGCATTAAACTGCACAGATGAGTTTAACTGCAATACACTTACTGACTTCTGGTGTAGACCCAAGGATTAAATGATCACTGAATGTAAAACACATTAGGTGGCTTCAGTTTTTTTTTTGTTTATGTTGTTCATGCCTCCCCACCCTTATTCTGGGTAATGTTACCCCCAATTCCTTTTGGATACGCATCCTCCCCATTCTAATGATCACACCCTGCAGAGCTGCAGGGCGCAGTATCGCACCCCCTTGGGTGAAGAATGGAGCATGGTTTTCCATGCCTTTGGCCTCAGGATATGTCCAGGGTTAAGTATGCGATCCATTACAGACCACTCAGAGTTCTCCCTGAGCATCTTCCTTCTGAAGCTGCGACAGCTAACTCACTCTCCTTTCCTTTTGATCACCAGTTATCAGACCAGAGTCCCCCAGAGCTGATGGCAGCTCTGCTCCTCCATGTGAAGGAGCCTGAAGGAATGGTCTCAGCAGGGACTGAGATGAGAGGACAGGTGCAGAGCCAGAGGGCAGACCTGCTGCTGCTTCAGCTCTGCCCCCAACTGACCTCAGGGGTCCAGTACCCCCTGCTTTTTCAAGGTTTTGTGGAAGAACCAATGAATTTCCTATTTTATATCTAAGCCATTTTGAGTTAGGTTTCTGTCCCTTACAATTAGAAGATTTGTGATTAACACAAACCCTCATGCAGTGGTTTCACATAGTAAGCATTCAAAATTGTGAGTTACCCTCTGCTTTGCAAAGAGAATGGCAAAAGGGAAATTGGAAAGGAGAAATGAAAAATATTTTGAAAATGTGCTCTTGGGAGTTTGAAAATAGCAAGGTTTGTGTAGCCTACATTTCTTACTGTGGTTTGCCTTTGTTTAAGTTAGACTGAGGAGCCCAGACCCCATAAACTCAATCATCTTTGATGTTCCTGTTGGTCTTTATCATCCATCTATCTATATGTATCTATCAATCAATCGACCTACCTACCTTCTACCTACCTATCTACCAAATGTTCTTTTGAGTTCTAACTCATCTCAGCTAAATAAGGAGGGAAGGGATTGCTCCAGAGAGTAAGGGGATGGGCATTGGTGTGCCTCTGTGAATTTGTTAGTGATGCCACCAGCGGACCATTTCCAGGAATGGGCAAGTGGGGATGCCAGGGCAATAGGGAGAGCCCAGAAGGGATGGAAACTGGGACAGCTGAAAAAAAAGCTGTATGTTCCTTTATACAGTTTTTCCTTCCTTCCCTTTTTTGATCCCTCCTCCCTAATCTCACTTGAATCATTTCCCCCTCTTCCCTCCCTCTGGTAGGTCTTCTCTTTTCTCTCACCCTTGCCTCCCCCACCCGCTCCTTCACTCTCACAGGGTGTGCAGAGCAGCGCATCAGCCTCTACGCACCATCATTCTGAACAAACACTGTTCTTATGACTTAACTCTTTTCCCTTCCCGCCTGTAGGGACGATTTACATTGCAGAAATTCTAACATGGCCTTTCAGCCCTAGGGTAGCAGGTAATCAGTGGGAGTGACTCAACATGTCTGGAAACAGGCAGCAGCAGAGCAGAAAACCACTGATCTTCAGTCAGGAAAGTAGGCTTCTTCCCAGCTCTGAGCAATGGATGGGTATTATACTGCCTCAATGGTCTGTTCCCTGCTGACCAGGGTTAGAATTGGTATAACAAGAGAATTAGGCTACCACTCATAAGGATATGGACAATAAATAAAGCAGTCCATGAACAAAAAAGCGGAGTTAACCTTAACTACATAGAAATCTACTGAAACAGCTCTTTGGTTAACTATATTGGAAAGAGAGGAGGTAAGGCGGGCATATCAGCAAGATCTGAGTCACTTAGCTTCTCTGAGTATCAGTTCTTTATCTGATTTAGGTGTGTCCTAGATTCAGTTCAGATCTACTCCAATCTCCTTTCTCTGTGACTGGAGAAGTAGGCAGTGAGAGCTGACCTTTAGACTAAGATCTGAGTCACCCGTGTCTGAGTGCCAAGAAAGGCTGAGAGCTATCCACAGCAGTCCAATCACTCAAGACAGTGGACTCCCATACAATCCGAAGTTTTCACTATAAGGGCTAGAACCATCCGGAGGCTTCTGGTCACTCTGAGTTGTCTGATAAATTCAAATATAGCATCCTGTCTTTGGTTAAGGGAGGGTATCCTTGATACAGGTAAGTAGAAAGGACCACAAAAACAACATAATTGGAAATGCAGATATACTATAGTTAGAAATGAATTAAGAGAGGTAAAGGTGGAAGGCAGGGTGATATAATGGTTGAAAGTGCATGTGATCCAATGTGATCTAATGTGATCTGAGTTCAAATCTGTACTGTCATTATCCAATGACCATGGATAAGCCTCACTCTCCTCATCAGAAATATGAGAATAATAACCCCCTTTCTCTATTTGACAAGACTGGTGTGAAGCCCAAGTTAAATAATACATTTGAAAGTACTTTGCAAAATATTATACAGCTAGTAGTTATTATTATTGTTGTTATTGTTACTGGGGAAAAGTCTATAACACTAGCCAAGCCACATTCTCATGAATATCTCAGCCATAAAAGGTTGGATTCGTAATCTTGCCCACAGAAGTCATTCTCATGAGGGGCAGAGATTTTGCCTGGAGGATTTCCTCATACCCATCCTTATTCTCCAAATGAAGATGAAGAAGAAGGAAAGCCATCATTCTGGATACCTGGCTAAAGAGTACCTGGATGGGGAGATGGAACAACTTCGTTCCTGGTGAGAGTCAGGAGACTGTGGTGATACCTGTATTTCACCCAAAATGACAGGGACCTTGTTAGCCGTCCTTGCATTGAGGAGCTTGATGGATTGAACTCCTGGGGAGAATGTGGCGGCCGTGATCTGCCATAAAGATGATGAATAACATTTTTTTTCTTAAATGATTACTGAAAACTTTACAGCTAGCCAAAGCAGGCTTTTTCAGAGCCCCTGGAGGAGAGCTTTTATAAAGTGTCATTAAATTAATAAGGAGGTTATTGATTGCTGTCATGCATGGAGTACTACACAAGGGCTAGGTAAGAAAAAGTGAGAGAGGTACAAAGATGAGGGCAGGGATGCAGTCTGGACAAAAGTTAGACTTCTTAAAACCTCCTAGAGTTCCAGTTATGGCCATAATAGCCACCATTTGCCAGGGATCTTTAGAAGTTAAAGGAATGGTCTCCCTGATAACCCGGTGTAAAGAATTCTCTTTGTTGTGTCCAAATAAAAAGAAAGTCAATGTGGTATAGTAAAAAGCATCCCTGACTGACAAGGACAAAACTCTTCTACTGGCCTGCGGGGCAGTTTTGTTTTTTTTGGGTAGGTAGGTGGGTGGTGCATGGTCTGGGAATTGAGCCTCGTTCTACTGCATGGAAGGTGAGCATTCTACCACTGAATCACCTGCAGTGCAGTTTTAAGAGAGTTGAGTCTTAGAACCCTCAACCCAAAATGAAAGAGTTGGACTAAGTGATCTCTAAGATTCCAACTGAAGTATCATTTTATTCTAAATTGCTTAGAAAGCAATAGATACTGGAAAAGAAAATCCCATATTTTCTTTTATAACCCTCTGTGACTAGGTCCCCCAGAGAGAGAACACAGATGGATATTGGAATGAGTTTAACCATACCAATTACAGGGTCAATCCCGAAATAAGCAAAAGGAGAATATTCTGACATTGGCAAATCATTAAAGCATGTGTTTTGAAGTTTAAGAGACCATTGTCACTGATCTGGTGAATATCTCCTGTAATGAAAACCCACCCTGGAGTTCCAAAAAGAAGACATACATTTCCCAGATTCTAGTGATATTAGTCATTCCCAGACCAAGGATTCTATAGTTTATTCCAGAGAGCTCTCTTCTTGGTCCTTCCCAGTGAGTCATTCTACAGAATGATTTTATTATTTTCATATCTTAGTAGAAATAATTTGGTCATTTAAAATGACATGGAATTGGGTTTGAATCTTAGCTTTGCAACTTACATATAACCTTGGATAATTCACCTATTTCTGAGCTTAAAAATAATGCTAATGCTTACCAGCATGGTGATATTTGCATGTAATTGCCTGTACTTACATAGAAAGTACACCAAAATGTTAGTTGTTTTTGCTTCTCCCTCCCTGATCCCCAGCTTTGGTTAAAACTGTAGAAAACAGGCTATCAACTTGATGAATGAAACAAAGGCAGTAGAGAGAGCAGCACACCAATAGATAGAATCAAGCTATTCATAAAGACCTCAACCAACAAAAATGATGACTAAAATCAACATGTTGAGCTTTAACAGCAATTAATGAATGGTCCACAGTTTTATTAAAAAACATCGATTGCACAAGTTTTGGAAGACTTGATGTGACCAGCACTTCTTAAGGGATAAACAACCCAAGGGTTTTGTGGACCAGAAGTTCAGATGAACCAACATGTGATGGGGCTGCTTTAAAAAGTCAGGTAAGCCATGTGAATAGTATCAAATGGATCAAGGAAGTATAGCATCTCATTGCTTTCTGCTGAGTTGTGGTCAACTCTGGACGTCACGTTTATATGGGACATTGAAAAATTTGGATGTGTCTTAATAGGGTAACATTACAGAGGGTTCAGAGCGTCATAAGCTGAAATGATCAGACTTGAGTGCCATAATAGCCTTCCCCATTGCTAATTCACATAGAGGCTTCATGCTAAGAAGAGAAAAGCAGCTCTTCACAGGTCTGGGGCAGCCCATGCCAGGCTCCCAATCAACAATCCTCCCCACAGCCATGTGCCCTTGTTCAGTGCACAACTTACACAATCATATGTGGCCACCCTGATAATAGCAAATCTCTGATTCTTGATGACCTGTCTCGTGGAAGAAGGAGTAGAGTGTTTCTATGTAGTCACAGAGAGTAGATCTTAAATCAGTAGTGGGAAGGAGTTACAAACAGATAGCATTAGTCTCGAGATCTTTGGAATCAAGGTTTATTTTTAGATGTCATTACTTAATCTTGAGATGCAATCAGCCTGGATTTGCTAAACGACTGGTGTCTTCATAAGAGGACAAGAAGATGCAGAATCACATACAGGAAAGAAGTTCATATGAAGACAGAGGCAACAGTTAGAGTTGTGCTGCCACAAGTGAAGGAATATCTGGAGCCACCAGAAGCTGGAAGAGGCATGGACAGATTCTTCCCTGTGGATAGCAAAGGAAGCATGGCCCTGCTGACACCTCAGTTTTGGACTTCTGGCCTCTTGTGAGAATGAACTTCTGTTGCTTGAAGCCATCCAGTTTGTGATAATATTTTGCAGCAGCCCAGGAAACTAAGACAGGAGTGGTGAGCACCTAGGGCCATGAATACTAACCAGTAGTCCATAGAGGGTAAATTTTAAAAATAAAATAGACCTATTAGGCAAAAAACATTTCAGGGGATTTGAGGCTTTGTTGGCCATTTATTGGGTGGAACAAAAATTAAAATTTCCTCATAGAGTTTCTAACTACAAATGCTCCTGTCTGTGAGTAAAGGCTGATGCAATATCTCAAATCTTACCAGCCACATGGTAAGCAACTTACTTTGCTATTCATCCTCAACTAGACAGGAGTTTGTGGAGAAGGTCTTTTACTATTGGACAGCTTCTCTCTGCCTCTGTCCCCAGCCCACCTGTAAGGGCTCTAGTGGTGCAACATTATTGAGGAAACATGGGTCTTTCATTTAAAATTATCACCAAAGTCATCATCATCATCATATCATATTCATCAAAATTCAATAGATTCACATGCTTTAGGCCATGGTTCAAAAAACATTTCACAAAACCATTGAGGGGGTTAAAGGAAGACTGAGTAAGGAGATCCCATAGTTGCTGTTCTTCCCCCCCCCGCCCCAAATATCAAAGCATTTTTATAAGATTCCATGGAAGAAGTGTTATAATTGTGTAAAAGTCTTGAACCAACAGTTCTTCCTCTTGAAAAGTCTCCCAAATCATTATAGGCATAAGATACTAATACATAATTCTTCTAATTTCCACAGAAAGAGAACAGCCAGCCTAACGATGTTTCTTTGTCTATATACATTCAGAATTGAAAGTGCTGAGTTAATGCTCATCTCTAGATCCCTGATATTCACCTTCCTTTTGGGGTTTTGGGCGGTACATCACCTTTTATCTTTGTATTTATAAGAAATCTTAGAGGTCATACCACATGGAATTGCTTCTGGTTGCATCCACTGACAACTCAGCTGTCAACGTCCCAGAAATTGTTAGCTGATAAGGGTTTTGAAGTTTTCTCTTTCCTTTCAAGGGAGACACTGAAAAGTCATGTAAAGAAATGAAGAGGTGAATATTTTTGAGTAGAGTAGAATGCTCAGCAATCTTTGAATCCCATCCAAAACATTGCCCCTCATTATATTCCCTTAAATATCAATCAATATCAGAGACAGTATATGGCCATTTTGTACTGGTTGGTTCTAGCTCTAATCTCTTTCTTCACTCCATCTGCTGGCTGGATCTGAGCATCTAAGTAGAGGACTCCAAGACCTAGGAAATGGCAAAGTCACAAGTTGAAAGGTTCTGTGTCCTTGAACTACAGCTTGGAGGACAATCACTCAGAAGAGCTGCCTGATCAGACGTACCTGCAAGGACTATTTCATCAAACAAAAATTAAATTTTATAGTGTTAAGTCACTGAGCTTTGGAACTGTTTATTACAGCAGTTAGTTGAACACTGACTGATACAACATTTCAGTTAAGTTATCTTATACAAAGTAGATATATATTCTATGAAATACTGTTTTGCTGCACCATATTGGAAGTAGACTGGATAGAAGCTGAAGAGTTTTCCAGTTCCATGTAAACTGGTCAGTTGAGCAGACTAGTGGTTAGGTTCTATCTGGAGCACCATTTTGGTTGTGTTTCAAGGTCAGGTTGATTCAGGAAGTGTTTTCCCCAGCTAACCTCTGTTAGGCTTATCAGGGCACAGAAAGATGGAGCTACTTGCTCAGTATTGGTAAGGCCATAGTCAGGAAGACCAGTTAGTCAAATCCAAAGGCAAATTAAAATGAGTGATGGAGAGCATAGCTAGCTAGTGGAATGTCTAGAACTGTGTGGGCTGGATTCTAGGAATGAGTTGGTGTACATTGCTGAAGACTTTGTCTATGAGTGGCACATATGTGCTGGAGAGTTATGATGCTGGTTTTCTTGGGGGATGGTCAACTTGGGGCCTTCAAGGAACCTACTAAGTAGGACAGTTTATGAACCAATCAGAAATAATGCCAGTCATGTTTCACTCATGTTATGAAATTATTTTCATTGTTATTTTTAATAAAACTATCTTAATTTCAAAACCTGCTTTAAATGCTAATTGATTAATATTGAGTCATCTACATATATCTGCCTGAGAACCATATCTTCCATTGAAATATTAAGCCACATAAAAAATATATTCAGGAGAAAATATTATGAGAATTCAAAAATGTATACTATAAAGCATAGTGGCCATAAAGAGTTAGGAACACTGGACTTCAATACCAATTCAGCTACTGATGTGCAATACAATCTTAGGCAAATATAAGGCTTAGTTTCCTCCTCTGTAAAACAAAAGGATTAAATTTGATGGCGAATTGAAAGTCATTTCTAACATGAAAGTTCTCTAAGATACTGTCTTTTCTAAGTGTGTATGTGTGGTGAGATAGAAGTGGAAGAAAAATAAATCTGACTTGCTATGGAAGGCTGGCCCTGACTATAAATTTCCGTTGACTCTGGGGACAGGTTGACACTCATGAAGAGTGCTCCTAGTTACCAAGTTCCAGCAGCCGAGGCCCACTGCATAAACGGGTCTCACTCAGGACCCACCTTGAATAGTTTCCTCTGAAGCACTTAGAGCATAGTAAAATTGCACAGGCTTTTTAGATGCCCTTCCTTCCTCAGCTCTTTGAATCTTTGACAAGTCATTTGGCCCTGAGTCTTATTGTTCTAACCTGTAAAATAGAGACAACGTCTCTCAGTGTTTGACACCATCACAAACCACTTCCATGCTTTTAGTCACCTGGCTTATTAAACAAAAAAAGAGAAGCCAGCATAAGCTTTCCAAAACTGGGAACCATTTTACATGGTTACATTGAACAAACTAATACTTTAAATGCGTGCATGCAAATACACAGGGTGGTTGCAAACGGAACATCATTTAGCACCACTGAGGCCCTCTATGAAGGTGAGGCCCAGGTCAAATAGCCCTCCTGTCTTCTGAACGCCTACATACCTGCTCCCTCCCCTGCCCCGTAGCTGCCCTGTGGTAAAGGAGCAGCGATAAAATACTTGTGACAAGCACGGCCCACCCTTGAGAGTGGGCACTCAATAAGTGGTAGTTATATGCAGATATTGATATATGAACTAGGTGCAAAGTTCAGCAAGACCTTGCAAATTCCTCCAATTCACCCTGAGGAGTGGGTGCAGACTGAGGATTTGCCTGGTATGGGCCTGTCCTTGGGTCTCCTTTCTTTTCTCCAGTTAATCCTCCTTGTGGCCATAAAACCTTCTCAAGGCCACCCCCTTCTGAACATGCATCTCCAGCTCCCTGGCTGTAGAACCAGCCGTCACCAGGTGGGCCACTTGAGTTTTACAAAACCATGCTGAGGATCCCTCCATTCCTTGGCATTTATTTACTGTGGATTATTTATTGCAGAAATATGAGATGGATGGTTAGGGAAGGAGAGAACAAACAAACTTACCTTCCTCGCCTGCCATAAAGTGTTTGAGTTCCTACTTGTACACACTGAAATGTCTATAATTTACTTTTCAGTTTTGCAATGTTTATGGCTTTTATGTCACTTGAAGGTTATTTATAACAATTATATAAGGAAGCAAAGTGCCATAAACTGAAGTAATTTACTGTAAAATATCCGAAATGCTAAAATACCAAACTGTGCATTACGGTAATGCTAGTACTGCTCTTGGAAAAAGGAAAAAGGGGGAAAAAGTCTAAAAATATAGCCTATCCCCCATCAGCCAGTCTGTTACATTTATCTTGCAGAGATTTATAAACTCAGGAGCAACTGGCAAGTATTAATATAATTGCTTTGAGGGAGGGGCTGTGAATAGAGAGTACACGATTTCTTTTTACAGCACTTAGGAACTTAGATGAATTATTTTGGAGCAAAACATACAAAAAGATGAAGCCAAGAGCAATCGGTCATGACTGCTGCTCCTTCCAATAAATTTTGATGTCTGGGTTCATATGATGGAACATCCTATTGGAGCAGATAAAGGTAGCTGAGAGAGAATTGTTAAGTGATGAGTTCAAGTTCAACTTGCTATTTTAGAAATGCCAACTAAGTAACTTGAGGACATCAAGGTCAGGCAGTTGGACACCCTAGGAGTCTCCAATACAGGGGAAAGATCAAGGTAAGGTAAGAGTTTCCAATAAAGGGGAAAGACCAAGGCCCAATGAAACAACTTTTCCTCATGCATCTATTCATTCATTCAACAAATGCTGAATACCTACTATGGGTCAAGTGTTGGGAATTCAGTGGTAAGTAAGACAATTACAACCTTAATAGAACTTGAAATGTGGAGTTAATATTAAGAACTATGAAAATTTTCACCATAAAGCTGATAAACTAACAGTTTCCAGTTTTAGTTTGGCACAAGTTAGCTTATTCAAGCATCCAACAAAATTATGATTGGGTTGACTGAATATGTATAGTGCTTCTTCTAGAAGGTGGCATGGTGGCCTTCTCTGAGATATTTTTCAGAGCTCAGAGTTTCTGATCAGAGATGCCTCCAAAGAGAGCTGCCCTCTTCCTTTACTTTGGATGTAGAAAGAAAAAAAAAAGGTTTTGCTAAGTCTATTCATGCAGTGCTCTGATGAATGTAAAATTGCCTTGTGGTCATTTACCAACCTGAACTGTCACTTCCATGTTATCCAGAGCATAAGGACAATGGGGACCACCTCTTAATATGACCCTCTCACTGGAGCTCTGGAGTGGTAGAGATGTACTGGTTTCCTCAATTGTCCAAGCAGGAAGGTACTAAGGAGACTGGTAGGCTTAACATTAAATGTAGACTCTACAGAATCTTGTATACTACGGTGTTGTTTGGGGACTGACGAGAAAAGCAGCTCCTCTGCTCCCACATCTTCCTTTCCTCTGGTCTTCCGGTATCAAAATACCTAAAATTCCTCTATTATTTCTGAATTCCTTAAGGTTAACCTTACCTCCTCCTTATAGAAACTCTTGTGCTTCTTTTTAATTTTCTTCTCTGTAGTTGTAACTGTTTGTTTTTTAATAAATGCATTTATTGAAGTATACTATGCATTCACAGAGCGCACAAACTACAAGTATACAGCTTGATAAATTATCAAAAAACTAACAGAGTTATATTACCACCACTCATGCAAAAGAATAGAACATTATTGGCATCCCAGAAGCCTCCTTGAACTCCATCCTCCTCATACCCTACCCCCTTCCCAGAGATCATCAGTATCATGATTTTGAGACAGTACATTTCCTTTTGTTTGCTTCATTGGTTCATCACTGTGTTTGTAAATGTGTCCTCGTTGTTGCTTGTTACAGTAGTTCACTCATTTTTGTTACTGTATAGTATTCCACTGGAAAATGATATCACAATCTATTTATGCATCCTTTGGCCGATGGACTTTAGAGTTACTCTGAGCTTGTGGCTGATGATGAAGAATATTTTTATAAATATTGTTGCACATATCTGTCAGTATACATTATATGCATTTTTGATGGATATATATCTAGAAGTAGAAACTTAATTGTAAGTCATGTGTATGTTCAGTTTCATTATATACTGCCCAAAATTTTCCAAAGTGGTTGCTACAACCTATATTTTCACCAAGAGTGGCTGAGAGTTGATGTTGCTTCCCACCCTTGTTAACCCTTGTTGTCAGTCTTTTACATTTTTGCCATTATGGTGGGTATGTATTGGTATGTCCTGGTGTTTGCGATTATTTTTTGAAAGTCAATTTTACTGAGATGCAATTTCCACAAAATTATGTAACCACTTTAAATATATAGTGTGATGAATTTTGAAAATGTATACTTATGAGAAACCATCACTCTCACCAACATGCCAGAAAATTCTCTTACACCCCCTTGGAGTCAATCCTTGACCCTTCCCACCTATCCCCACTCACCCCAAGACAACCACTAAACCAATCTCTCTCCCCATCACTTATTTTTGCTGTTCTAGAACTTCATACACATGGAATCATTACAGTATGTACTCTCCTCTGTCTAGCTTCTTTCACTGACCATAGTATTTTTGAGATTCATCCTTGTTGCTATGTGTATCAGTAGTTTGCTCCTTTTTATTGCAAAGAAATATTCTGTTGTCCACATGGTACAATTACTTTAACCATTCATTTGTTGATGGATTTTTGGGTTGTTTCTCATTTTCATTCATTTTGGATAAAATTGCTTAAAACAGCTGTGTTCAAGTCCTTTTGTGAACATGTTCTTTCATTTCTCTTGGATAAATATCTAAAAGAGTGGAATTTCTGGGTTATAGGTTAGATACATATTTAACTTTATAAAAAACTGAAAAGTGCTTTCCAAAAGTGCTTGTGCCATCTTGCATTTTACCAGCAACGTGTGGGAGTCACAGTTGTCCCACACCCTCACCAATGCCAGCTATTATAATTTCAGCCATTCTGGTGCCTGTGAAGTAATATCTGCTTGTGGTTCCATTCTGTGTTTTCCTGATGCCTAATGAAGTTGAGCATCTTTTTTTGATATGTAGTTTGCCCATTTGGATATCCTGTTTTGTAAAGCACTTATTTTGTCTTTTCCTATTTTTAAATTGTGGGTTGTCTGTCTTTTACTTATTGAATCTTAGGAGTTATTTTTACATCTTGGATACTTGTCCTTTGCTGGTTATATGTGTTACAAACATTTTCTATAGCATCCCTTTTAAAAGATCTATCCCACTGGAATAGAGAAGATGCTGAGTCACTTCCACATAAGTTAGTTTAAAAATCAATTCTGCTCTTAATGGAGGAATTGGACTATAGGGGTTATTGAGCAATGAAGAAAGGAGGAGAAGGAGGGAGCAGAACTAGCCAAGGAAATAGATTCTGGGAAGAGAAAAAGTGAATGCAGTGCTGCAGAAGCAAGTCTGTGGGAGGTGGCAAAATTGCTCAATTCCTATGTCACTGGCAGTGACTGCCTAAGCTAGGAGCAGGATTATGGCTGAAATTGGATTTAATGGGAACTACTGCTGTGATTAATTAACTAAATCTGTCATTAGTCTTGGAGTGGTGAGGTACATATCATTTACCAAACTTGAAGTAGAACTCAAAATGACAGTAAGTTGAGAAATCTGGGAGTTGTCTATGCCCATCTTCCTCATTTAGCTGATGATGACTTTCAAATGCAAAGCAAAGTGAATTGCCCAATGTTACAAAATCAGGTCTGTACTCTAAACACCAATGAAAAATGAGAAAATACAACATGTGTTTTATATATAAAGAGAAATGTGGTATGTAGTTTCTGTCCTCAAGGAACTTTAGTTCAACAGGAACGATAATACAGCCCCACAGAATTGTTTAAGATGAATGTAAGGAGCTTTATAATCAAATTAAACAGAGAGTGTTTGATTCAGTCCAGAGAACCCAGAAAGGAACTAGCTTTGCTGGCTTTGGGAAAGTTGAGTCATGTTTGGGCATTAGGGTATCTGCCTATTACAGGGTCTTTAGAACCAACCATATTACTTTTTTCAGAGGTCAAAATCAGTATTTGTCTGCTAGTTAGACAAGCCCTTGAAGGCCTGCCCTATATGTAGGTTTGTAAACACTTCAACAAGGTGCTCGATAAACACTTGTCCATTGATGGATGGATTGAGAGTATTGAGAACAGGGCAGGGAAAAGAAAATTGCACAAGGTTTCAACTCTATTCCCAAGGGTCATTAGTCTAGGAGACTACATCCCGGAACATGTAAGAGACAAAGATCTGCTGAATCTCCACATTTTAAAGGAGCATCAGTGCCCCAAGTCAGCACTCAATGTATACGTCCAGCAATGATTGCAGGTTTGTTAAGAGTAGCAAATAGTACTTCTGAAGAATAAGCAAAAAAAAAAGGATATTTGTACACAGCCTTATTTTTATTAATGATCATAATAATTGGTGCTGCTTATGGAGCAGATTCTGTTGTAGGCAGAGTTCTCCACACTTAGTTAACATAGTGCATTCACAGATTTTCTCACTCCATCCCATAAGCACCCTATAACTTAGGCAGGATAAAGAACAATATCTCCATATAACAGATAAGGAAATGGAGGTAACAGTTTTCTTACCTAAATGGCATGGAATTTGAAGGCAGACAGACCTATATTTAAACATTAGCTGTGGAAGTTTGAGACGCCTAGATCCTTAAGCATTTTGAGCCTCAGTTTCTGCATCTCTGATCTGGAAGTGACAGTGTCTATATCTCAGTCCCACTATGAGTATTAAATGAAATCAAGAATGAAAAGCATGTGGCTCATAGGAGGTATTTGTTAAATGTCAAAGTTCTCCTCTCTCTCAATGTTCTATTCCAGGATGACAGAGAAAGTTATGGCAAAGCTTGAACTAAACACAGGCCCCTAACTTCCCTGCAGCCTATCCTCAAAACCTGATATCTTATAGTAATTATTACTATTATTAATTATTACCATATCATTCCTAAATCTTTCTTCCATATTTTTCAATGCATATAATTTTAATGCTTGTGATTCAGCTGATAGACAATTTCTAACGTGGTGTGGGGGTTGGGTGTGTTGGTGTCCAGTATGGGCCCTGTCCCAGACAAAGACAAAAAAGATGTTCCTGAGAACAGAAGGGAGATACCAGCTCTATTATGGGCTGGCCTGGCCTGTCACTCTGGGATTCAGTTCCCTAATACAGAAAATAGGATTGACTCATTTTCTAAATGGGCTTCAGTTAAGAGAAAGAAGGGGAAACCGCACCAATTGTGTGTTGGCCACTGCACTGGCGATGGGGTTATGAAGATGGACAAGCACCATTTCTGCTTCAGAGGAGAGCCCCTCAGTGAAGGCTCCTTAGACCCACAGCCCATTAATCCTCTGCTCCCACAGGTTTGTCAGGGCTCCCCACTGCACAGTCCTTCATGGAACATGCTTTACCTACCCTTTTTGCTCATTCCTCCAACTCTCAGCAAACCCTCACAGTTCTGAGTTGCATTCTCTCAGAGCCTAGCACTGTCAGGTCAACCCACACATCAGTTCCAAGGCATTACTGACCACTGGTTACTTGTGAGGTTTCCTGCGGTGGAGATGGCAAGGGTCAGGAAGGAAAGCTTTGCTTCCCACCTTGGTCACAGCTGTATGACCTTTGATAAGTTACTTGGCCACTCTGAGTTTCAGTTTCCTCAACCATTACAATGGGGTAACAATTCCTAAGTTTCAGTATCCTAAGGCATTTTGTAGATGCTAAAGCTCTCTAGCAACAGACAGGATGATTATTGTGCTTCTTCAAAATGGCATGTGCAAAGATTGGCCTGAAGAGCTGACTCAGCAACTATAGCCAGTCAGGGCACTCAGTATCACTGACAAATGTAAAATAATGAGATGCATATAGGGCACCCTCGTGAGTAAGCAGCAGATGGTGGTGATTCCCATTCTTAAAGATAGAAACTGGCTATCCACGAAAAACTTCAGTCTTTATATTAAGTGCACTGATGAAGAGCAAAGCAGGTATGAGTCACCATATACAAACAAAGTCACACTGAAAACGTGTTTTTCAATCTGTAAAATGGGCATAACTATATCAACCTATCAGAGCTATGGTAGGGGATTATGGAAAAGATGATTAAGCTCTTCTGTGTCTTCTCCAGTGTGTAGAACACTCAGGGTCTTGGGCATTAAGAGGGTGGGGAAGTAGAGGAAAGAGAATCCTTGCAAGATGCAGAGCCTTGCTTTAGGCTGCCCAGCTCCTGCTGTGTGGGGAATCCTACCCTTTTCGTGGCAGATCCATTATGGGAAGCTCCCGATCCCATAAAGAAAGGGTTCCCCTTCCCACCCCCATTCTCTGAGCTCTGTTTCCAGCCTGTTATGATTGTCAAGTGCTTAGGTGTGGGGGGCAGCTTTCAAGAGAGCTCTTTCTCTCTGCATCGTGAAGCAGCTGCTATCAAGGAGAGCTGGGCCTCAGGACACTCAATTTTAGAGCATCAGTTCTGCCAGTCAGCAGACCTGTCACAAAGGGCAAGGGGCCCCTTGCTTTCTCTGTGGCTCAGTTTCCCTACCTGTGAACAAGGGGTTGATTAGATGATCTCTAAGGATCCTTCCAGCTTTAACACTCTGTGACTCCACAAAAGCCAAACAAAACAAAACAAAACCCCAGGAACAGATTAATTCATCAAAATGAAAAACTGTAATTCAGTTATTAGACACAGGCATTGGAGGGAAGCCAGGAAATGCTGACACAGTTCTCACTTGCCAAATGCAATCTCTCCATCAACTTCCCTGGTCATTCTCCTTCTCTGGCCCTGGCTCCAATGCTAAGCTCGCCAGACTCAGAAAGTGCAAACAGAATGCCCAGGCATGTCACATAAATTCTGACTTGTGGGGGGTCCTGGTAGGGGACACTGTTTATTGCATTGCTGAGTGGCAGAGCTCTACCAACACCATGTTGTATTCATTCCTTGATAACAATAGGAACCTTTGATCCTTGCCCATCCCCACTGAGGACTTTCTCAGTGGAGGGATAAATTTGATTTACCTCTGGGGTGCAACATGGTAGAGGTAAGAGTCATGTATGCAGTTGGAGAGAGTTCAGTCAACAATCAGCTCCATCACCTCGTTGTGGGGTGATTTTGGACAAGTTATTAATTCTTTTCAGAATCTTTGTCTCCTCAACATTAAAATGAGGATAATATCTCAGCCTACCTCAAAAGATATGTCAAATAACAGAATGCATTTGAAAGTCCTCTGTTAGGGCTAAAGTACCATGCAAATGTCAAATATCATCATTACTGATGCCACTTCAATATTTAAGGGCTTCCCCAGCCTGCTTGTCACCCTTTCTCCTGTGATGTTGCTCCCTCACTGTTGGCACTGATTCCAAATACTGTTAGAGCAGCTTGTACTTGGCAGCAGCTGAAAAGGACCTGAGATCCCTGTGCCCTGGTCCACTTGGGAGGAAGTCTGCATAGGCAGTGCCACTCATTTCACAGGGCAGCCAAGCACAGCAGTCAGAGTGGCTATATTTGGGAGTGCTGGTTCCCTCTCCTGGGCTGCTGAACCAGAGGTATCTGTCACTCAGCAGGACAGGTGAGAAAAGCTGGGAGGGGAAGGTAAAACCTTCCCTGGTAATATTATTTCTTTCCTCTCCATCTCAATGGTGTCACACCATCCTTCCTTATGCAGGAGCTGGTTGCTTCTCTGGAGATGATGGCTTTATTAGAAAACAGGAGTACTTTTGCTCTCCTAATTTCATGTCCTCTGCCCAATTTATGCAACAGCACAAATTACCCAGGGATGCTAATAAGCCCACCTGTGGGAGCATGCCCAATTGCTTCGGAGGCTCTCAGAAGCCAGGCATTCACTGCCACATGCTTAGGCATGGTCCATAGTGCAGCCCAAGGTTCATGGAACCCCCATTTCATGGGAACCTACACAGCATCAATGTCGGACAATTTGGTAGGCTCTGGACAGAGGAATAGGCAGCTGCCAACCCTGACCAAGGGCCTTCGAGGAATCATTGGAACCTGTGAAATGTACTCTGCTTGTCAGTGTCAGGCAGATCATTTGTTCTCCAGCTCAGAGTTCATTTCAGACATGGTGTTCATGAAGGTCTCTAGATGAAATGAGTATATTCTAAATCATTGAGAAAAATGACCTTTTAATTCCTCTTGTCTTTAAGAGGGCAAAAGCGCACAGCAGGCTGACTAACCCACTCCATCTCTCTCCAAGCACTGGAGACTTGTAATGCTGGTACCCTGGGCCCAGCTGCCTTTGAGAACAGTCAAGGCCTTGGAGCCTATAATGAGATGTAACTCTCAAACCTGACTAGGGTTTATTATGGAGACTCTAAGTCTGCTGTTTCCACTCCTGAGAATCCCATGTGACTCAGCCTCTTCTCCCATCCCTAAAATGGTTCTGAGTGACCTTTTTTCTACCTCTCATCCTGGCTGCTACTCTGCTATGCCACCAGATTTGGTCTCCACCATGGCTGACATTGAACCCCTCTCTTCCAGTGCGGGGATCATGCCTTTTGGCCTCTTGGTGATTCTAAATCTTCTGGTTAGCAGGCTAATGTGGGGTTGGAAGTGGGGAGGTTTGGTTTGGGGGACTCTGACTCCAGAATGTAAAAAGTTGGGAGGAGCCCTACACAAGGGCAGGAGGACAATATGGGGGTAGAATGTTTGATGGCTAAAATACCAGCCATCCAGGATACCAAAGGACGTGGGAGAAAGGGCTAACCTCCCAATATCACCTCTCTCTTTCTCCCTTTCTTCTCACTCCCAGCATCCCCAACACAGCCACTCTTTTTAATAATCCCTAGGCGTGCACTTCCTGTCTGTGTGTTCCAAAGGAAAGCCACTCTCCCTCTCTGCTCCTCCTGTCTCCAAGAGAACTTGAGCTAGAGATTCTCAAAAGAACCTTTTTGTCTGATAGATAATCATTCCATAACTCTACTTTTTCTTGCTTTAAAGTTTCAGAGCAGGGCCTGGAAAGCATAGGAACCAAACACCGACCATCTTCAAAATCTCAAAACTCTTTTCTTTTCTTGCTCACCCAAAGTGGTTCTACTGGCTGGGATTTCCAAAGAATTGATAGATTTTCCTTTCTCTGACTCTGTAATAGGGCCAGAGCTTTTCCTGAGAGACACTCCAGGCCTAGGACCCAATACTTTTGCTGATCTATACTCTACTCATCATAATCAGCTATGTTTTCTTTTGAGGTACTGGTTATCTTATCATTGTTTTCCTGTAGTGGCTGTGTGGGTCTTCACAGTAACTATTTGAGTTGTCCTGAAGGCACAAAGTCAAAGAATGGTGCTCTATGGCCTCATCATCTATAGGTTCATTGTGATCTTGTCCATCAGCTCAGCAAGGTCACCTCAGGAAGCAACTAGGGTGGGGGCTGAGGGAGAGGCTGGTCTTAAGAAAGACCGATAATGTTTAATTATTCTCTACTCATGTTATTGAAAGAAGAGAAAGAAAATTTTCTCTATATATTACCCTAAGATGTCAAACAAACATGATCCAAAATATTGAGTAGAGAAGGATAGCTGTGGTTAGAGGCAGCACCTTAAAAGTTCATCTATACCTGAATGTATCTCAGGGGTATTTTTGATGTGTATGTCTCTAGTTGTCTTACAGACTATTGTTAGTCTAGACATAGGGAAAAAAAACCAAAGGAAAATCAAGGCTATCAACAGAAATGGGGGGGCGGGCAGCAAATAATCTAATCCCATTTGGCTAATGCAGATGGAGGAAGTAGCATTGTATTTGTCTAGAGCTTTCTTTTGGCCAGAGCAGAAAAGGAAATATGGTGGATTTGTCCAATTTCTATCTGCATGAAGGAAAAATAGCATCTTTGGAAGAAGTGAAAGTTCCCTCTACCCCACAACAGGAGACTAGCTGGAATGTAGCATCTGCATGAGGAACAATGATTGGCCAATGGACAATGACTTCCACTGAGATTGCAGCTTATGAAAGGGAGAGAATAAATATGGGAAGCAAGCAGGGTTTTGGTGCCAGGCAACCTGGGGGCTGCTGGTGGGAAAGTGGCTAGGGCGGGGCAGAGAGCAGGTATTTGCCAAGTCAGTACCCCCTCTCTTCCCTTTCCTTCCCTTCTCTTTACTATCCTCCTCCTCCCCTCCCCTTTCCTCCCCTCCTCTCTCCTCCTCTTCTTTCTCCTCCCCTCCACTGTCCACTCCTTCCTCTCCTTGTCTTCTTCAGCAGTCTCAGCTTTCCGGTCCCCCAAAGCAGAGGGAGATGTCTGGGGTTGGAACAAAGCCAGGTAGATAGTGCAGATGCTGAGCTGAAACATCTGCGAGATTTAAGAGATGCTTCAAGAGAAGTAAACTGGGTTTCTATTTCTTGTTGATATTGTTAAAATGTTCCTTTAATGTGAAAGCCTTTCTGTTAAATGAGGGGGAAAAGGAACTCTACGACATGTAGCAACGATAAAACAAAGGGAACAAAAAAAGAGGAAACTGCTGAAATGGGTTTTGTTGCTATAGATATATGGAGACAGATAGCTGGGCTGATGGATGGATCAGGCTGCACTTGAAGCAAAAAGCCTGAAACAGGCACAAGGGGACACTGAGTAGAGAGAGGAGAGGGGCTTGTCTTGAGCACATCCGCTGGGTGTATAAAATAGCCAGGTAAGATGACCCTTTCAAGGAAGTGAGCGAGATAGAAAAACTTAAAGAGCAAGACAAAACTGGAAAGGACTTTTGGTCCAACCCATTTAATTTGCAGTTGCAGATCCCCCTAAGTCAGCTTTAATGGCTGCAGGCAAGCGTGGACTCAGAAGAAGATGGGACGATCTCAAGTCCTTGGATGGGAAATAAAATTAACTAGAAGCAAACAAATCTGAGACCCACTTTCCATGTTCAATCTCATTCCCAGAACACATACACATACCCACATGCACAGCTTCAAAAAGGAACAAATAACTTACAATAGCAAGAGACACTGAGAAGTAAACCTGTCTTGCTGTAGGTGGAGAGGAGCATAAATTTTGTGGAGTACCAGTAAAGCACAGCCACTCTCCTACAGGAAATGGCACAGGTTACTGCATCAGTGGTGACCTAAAGCCATAGAAGGCCTATAAATTCCTGTGTTTATAGAGTCTTTCCTCATTCTTGCTTCAGGTAATTAAATTGTGGGGGGCATGTCTCATAAACTCCAGGGGATTCCCCATAAAGTCCTTAGGCCACCAGAATCGAGGAGAGAAAGATGAAATCAGAAACCCGGTGCCAGGATTACTGGGATCCCCCTTCCCCTTGAGCCGATTAAGTGGATCCATGAGCATACTCAGTGCTGGGCTGCTCTGCCCAGGCCGCCTGCAGAACTGAAACAGCCAAACAGCTGCCAGGTTAAGCTAGTGCTTCTGGAACCTGGGGTTTGGAATGGAAGTGGACCCTCACATTTAAACCCTTCTGTTTTCTTTTGCCTCTCAGAATAAAATCCAAATGCATGGTGCACAAACCTCTTCTTGTACTGGCCTCAGTCCTGTTTCAAGGAAAATCTGATCATCCCTTGCTCCAACCCCTTACCATTCCCTGAGCACCATCTATGCCATTGCTCATGCACCTCCTTTTCCTAGAATGCTCTCTTCACCTCACTTTCTCCTCCTTGGGAAACAGTAAGCTTAGGTGCCACCTCCTCTGCAGTATTTGCTCACCTCTTGTCCCAGATAGAACCAGTCTCCACTCCTGTATGGCCCGAACCACTCCTCTAACACTTGTCACCTAGGTCACTTAGCTTTGTCTTCCTTCCTAAACTGTGAGCTGCTGGAGTGCCAGGACTCCCTGAATTCCTGGTGCCCAGCAGTGCCTGGAACCTAGGAAGTGACTGATAAGTGATTATGAAAGAAGGAACCGATGCCACAAGTCAAGATGGGCCTAGAGCTCCACTTGTGTTCAGTACCATACCACTGCTCTCCAATCACCACCACTGGCAGGGAAAGGGAGGTGGCTACAGGACTCTGACCCTCCCCTCCCCAACCTTCCTCCAATATCCACAGCCTCACCATCACTCTCTGCCTTGAGTCCTTTCTTCCTTTGTTCATATTTATATCCCTCACCTACCACACGAAAGCCAGGAGTCCCGGGGGACACCCTCCTCCTATCGTGGGCAAGCACCTTCAAATGACTGCAAGGCCAGAGGTGCAAGCACCTTCTCTCAGCCCCTAGCCCCTCTCTCACTCCCTCTCATGCTTCCCTGCTCTGCTTTTCTTTATAGCACTCACCGCTGCCTGACATACAGGGTATTTCACTTCTTTTTTTATCTGTCTCCTCTTGCTAGAACATTAGCTCCCTGAAGGCAGAGCTCTCTGTCATTTTGTTTACTGCCTTACCCTGGTGTACAGGAGAGATCTGTGAAGGGGCTGTGAATGAATGAGGGAACGCAGGTGGCTCTCCTGCTGGATATCATTGCTGCTGAGATCACTAGTTCCTTCTTGATTAGATCCATAGCCCCATCTCCATGCCTCCTGGGAACCAGGACTGATAGTTGGCAGAAATGAGTAAAAGCAGTGATACTGACTTATTTTTTTCTTGGAGTCAGAGGCATCTTCACTGGCCTCCTTTTGAATTCCTATCTACTGGTCTGTGTTAATCCCTAACCACCACTACCCTCCCCACTCTGGGTGTAATTCTTCAACCTACTGTCTGTTTGTGCAAGTTCTCACTGCTCAGCCCACTGGGCCTGCCCCTGGGGCCGTACCCAGAGCCCACAGTGCCTCCTCCTGCTCCTAGCAGGTCACTCAGCGAGTGCAAACAGCTGAGAGAGACCCAGGCCTCAGCCACAGCTTGAGCAGCGCCCCCTCATACCCCAACACCCGGGCTTCCCCTGGCTGATTTATTTGCACAGCTGGATTGGGTAAAACAAGGCCATGCCAGGTGGAAGGGTGGAACCCAAACATATGTCAGTTACTTGCTGTATGCCAGGATCAGAGCTAGGCTTTTCCGTGGACGTTGGATCACTGACTCTTCGCCACATCCTTTAGAGGTCAAAAATTTTAGGAATATTTTCAAAATCAGGGGGATGAGGCAAATCAGATGGCTTTCCCATGGTCACACAGTTACTAGGGAGCAGAGGTTCAAATCCAGGTCATTCTAATTCTAATGCCCAGGCACTTTTTAATGGACCCTTCTTGAGGAATAGGAAAGATTACAGATTTCATTTATTTTGATGCCCACTTTGAGGGCAACTTACAATGCGGACATTTTGGACATTTCATGACTTCTGAGATGCTGATCTGGTTGAAATGGCATGGTTGTCACTCCCTAGAATGTTGGAATGGAAAAAGGCCCAAGAGATCATCTAAGGCTGGACCCGCTCATATAGATGATGAAACTGAGGTCGCAGGAGGAAAATATTCAAGTCCAGAGTCCCACAATTAATGATGAATAGAACAATGTCTAGAACCCCACATTTCAATTTTCTAGTATGTGTGCTGACTGCCCAGTTCTGCCTTTTAATGGCATCAGTGTGGCCAAGGGACATAACCCAGGAATCTTACCCTTTCCA